>VXBR01004752.1:310168-330030 GCA_013400215.1 Cisticola juncidis | reverse complement strand
AAAAAAAAAAAAAGGCTTGTCATCTGAGTGGTATTAATGACCGTTTACATAAAATTTTGATTTCCCTGATTTTCAAGTAAAAAATAGCAAGCACTGAGAAATACTACAAACAAATGACAGAAATGATGAGTTTCTATGAGAAGGAAGAAGTGGCAATATTTCACTGAAATAAACATGTTTTTGAGCTCCTGAAGGTAAATTTCAGGGAAGGGAGGAAAAAAAAAAAAAAGGTCTGCTACCAGGGCAATCTCTGTACTCTGACAAGAATGCCTTTATATCTCAGCAGTCCAATACTTTATTACACTTGCCCTGAATACTTCCTTAAAACATCTTCTCAAACACTGCATTCAAGTTGAACCATCTTCCTCTAACGTGTAACATTACCTGCCTGATTATAATTTACCATTTTATATCATTCTGGTTTTACAGCTCCACTGCTTAAATGCAAATAGAAGCTAATGGCTTCCATTTTATGCAGCTTTTGAAAGCAACATCCAATCTCAGCCAATACAGAATTTCTGAATTGCAGTTTTATTTCACTTTCCACTATATGGAGCATCGCTTAGTATTTTTCAAGGTAGTTGAATAATATCTTGCCTCTGTAGGCTCCTATTTTTGTGGTTGTGGAAGAATTACAACAAAATTTGAGAAATGTGTAGGCTTTGGAAATTATTTAAGCTTTGTGTTTCTGAATTATTGTCTCTTTGTACCGATCTTAAATTCTTTCAGTGTTCTTAATGGGGAGAAACCAAGAAACCATTTCCTCTATTTTGCTGCTTTTTTATCTATTAAATAAGTATTTCTAGTCATGTGCTTAAGATCTCCCTTACACCTAAATTAAATTCAATGAAGTCAATAATATTCATTATTCACATGTTATTTTTATAGTACTTGTAGTATCAATTCTTTTCTGATCTCTCTTTGTTCAGTTTTTTGAGATATCAGGCTGATTCCAAGCATGATTTCGCTTCACATTAAGAAATGGGGGAAACACTTTCCAATGCCAAGGATAATCCACTCCTACGGCACCTACAAACACTGAAATTTTCATCAGGGGTCTGCTTAGTCCCTAAAAGGAAAGGCTAACATTTTGGGGATCGTTCATTGAAACTCACTTTTAGATATGTTTAAAGTGGCTTTAGGAATAATAGCACGAAATTTAGCCCCAAAGCTACCATAATCAGTAATGGGAGTGTCTTTTCAGAGGAATAGCAAAATGTGAGACACAGTAGGGAAAAAAAAAAAAGAAAGAAGAAATAGAGAAATTACAGTGGTGTGAATGCCTCATCTCTGTTTAATGATAAAAAAAAAAAATTCAGTCCAAGTACAACTGGCTGACCAGTTGTGGTGATGAGTCCTTTCTCATGGAGAAAAACACAGTTTACTGAGGAAACAGCTTCAACAATTTGCAATAAATGCTTTAATTATATTATCTTGCCTGTCATACAGTCTCAAATCACATTAATTATAACAAACACTACTGGTGACAGTTCTCACTTTACTGAACTTGCTTTCCAACTCCAGTGCATTATTTCCACCTAAACCACTAAGTGCCACTAATCAGGACCAAAGGCACCAATGGAATTTACAGTAAGAATACTTACGTAAAAATGCTCTTAAAATAGAGTGAAAGCAATTTCCCAAGCTTACTGCAGCAATCATTAAAAGCCAGACCTGTATGTATGAGAAATTATTTGAAAAGATTCTTTTTGGTAAATGCATTTTTGAAGAGTACATCCTTTATCATTTGTTGAAAAATCTGGAAAAGGAAGTCATTCTGTGTAGCTTATTTATGGCTACATTCACTGATTTTTAGGTCTTTTCTTCAACTGTATGAGTAATTCTTTGGCAATATGCCTTCAAAGTTAAAAGGATGAACATTAAATTATGCACAGAACATTTTAGCAAAGACTACTCATGCTACACACAAGAATAAGAATCCACATTTTGAATTTCATTTGGTCTTGGTATTTTAAATGGTGGCAGATAACAATCTATTAGCTCCCGAATTTGTAGGTTCTCTGCTGGTAAGTGCTTCATTTAATGCCTCTTCCACAGACTCTCCCCATGTTCTGATTTCCATTTAACAGTTTTAAGGAAATTAAGCTCTACAGGTTCTTGTCAGATGATTTTATATTCTAGACAGAACCAGCTTCCCTATCAAACATGTGGTCGTTTATTTTAAGTCCACAGAGAAAAAAAACAAGTCTCTGTAGCTTTCTGCTGCTGCCCTCATTCTATCACTGAAACACAAATCCACTCCAGGGCTTCAACTGAACAGGAGTAGTGATAATTAAACAGGAAGAAACAGAACCACTCCTGCTTCACCAAAAAGACAGAGCACTGTAAGTGCTTCAGGGAGGCTAAAACAATCCTGGGTGACTACAGGTTTTCTACCTGATGTCTGAGGGAAACACTGAGGTGGACACCCAAGGTCCATTTCAGGAACACCAGTCCCAAGGCACCATCTCACAGAGAGAGCTGTGTACCTCAGCAAAAGCCAAGTCCCAGAAATGATAAAGAGTTTGTGAAAAACACGGTTCACCTTTGTTAAAGTTTTAAAAGTTTAATAATAAAAATAAGACAATAAGAGACATAAAAAGCAAAAGTGACAGACGTCTGGGTGACTGGCATTTCCACTCCCAAGGCACACCTTGCTAACAGTCTTTCCCTTAAAAACAATAAGCTATTGCATAGTCATAAATGTCATACACAATTCAAACATTCCTTTCAACTTCAGGTGATTCTGCTTAATTTCAACTATTCTCTCCCACCATTTTATCTTGCAAATAAATCTTCTTATGGCTCCACAAAGTCACAAATTGCTTGATAACACAGGCAATAAAATCTTCTTTTTGGAGTCTTTGGTGTCCTTGCTGTTATCCCTATCCAGATAGGATGATGTGAGGATTTTTTTAATTGTCACTCCCATTTTTTTTAGCAAGTTACAAAAAGCATTTTACATTACAGAGTTTCTATTTTAGTATCATGCTATAGTTTAAAAACTATATTTATCACACTACTAAAATAGATTATATTAATACAGCATAACTTTCCAGCATAACACATATAGCATTCATTTTAATATTCACAAAAAGCTAATCATATAATAGGTATTTATAAAAGCTGGTCTTGGACAAGGTCTTGAGCAGCTGCTCAGTTAAAAAACACAGAGCTCTGTTGCTTCAGCACTGCTGGAGGGAGGCTAGAACAGGGCCAGCTTCAGTGAGCACCTGGATGGATGCACAGAACCACCAGGTCAATCCTGGGTGACTACAGGTTTCCTACCTGATGTCTAAGGCATCTCAGGGACACTGACCCAAACACTCTTCATCAGGACTGAAGTGGCCAGATGAAAACCAGATTTCTGCTAAGCCTGGAAAGCTGGCCTTGCTCCCCATCCCAAACAGAGAGGTGTCAGAGACTCTGGCAGTTACAAGGGATGGCCTCTCATTAAAATCATTAAAATGGAGAAAAAAAAAAATAACACTAAGTATTCAGTAAGGAAAAGAGTTTCCATTTTAAATCTCTGCAGTAAAGGGTGAGAAAAATGGAAAATCAAAATGTAAAATCATTTGAAGACTTGTTGAAAAAAAGTGGAAAATTACAGCCCTGCATAGCTAATGGCACATCACTGAACAGTAAACACTGTTTTAAGTGACCAGATATAAGTCATCTTAAGAAAGTAGAATTTTTTTATTCACACTCTGTCAGGGATCATTATAATAATGTACTAATGAGGCATCTGCAAACTCTCTGAAACTTTTCCTTTTCTAGAGATCCTTATGAGCCTATTAACTCCAAGGAACAAAAAAAAGGGAATTTTCAGGAAGGTAACAGAACCACAGGGCTTCCCACTTCTGTAAAACTCGCTGTGGAGTCACACCATCACTCCAAGGGCCAGGAGCTCATTTAAAGCCAGGATATTTCACCGATGTACAGGGAATCCTTTGGTGGCCCTGTCTGGTTGCATGCACCATCTGCAGCCTTAATTGGCACCTGTCTTGGCAGATTCAAATGAACAAAAGTAATGGAACAGCATTTCAATCATTTTGGAGAGAGAACACCTAAGCCTTTACAACCAGTCCTGAAAATTCTTTTACACCCTCCAATTTGAGGAACAAATCCAAAAAATCTAATGTTGATGAATCATGCATTTTCATCTTATTAGTTCTTGCCTAAACTGAGAGTCACAGAGAACAAGTTCCACTTTGTGGGGGATTTTTCCTTTCATTTTATTAGACAACTTATTTGGTATTCTCAAACCTGTCCTTGTGCCCACGGAACAAGGATGGGGCTCGTTGCTCTGAGAGCCAGGAGAGGCCTGTATTTATTCACAGAGAAAAGATGGAGCCAGGAGGGGATTTATGCTTTGAGAGGAAACAGGAAGAATTTCACAGCAGTCCAAAACCAAAAGCTGACCAAGGGCCTCAGCAATAGCTGAGGACAAAAGCAACATCAGAGCTTTTGTCACTTTAGCACCATGACTGTGTCATTCTATCACCAACAAAGTTCCAGCAGTTGTACCCAAAGTTCAGGATCAAACCATTGCAAATGATGATGAGGAGTCTGAGCAATCTATCTTGGTTATAATTCCATCAGCTTGAGAAGGACACCTGTGGGAGTAATAATATGCCTCAATTAAAAATAACACTAAAAATAATTCACATTTGCTTTTATTTTTTTGCAAAACATTCAGTTTTCAAGATCTGAAATTCTTCCACATGCAAGAGCACTAAAACAACAAATATATTGCAACATACTATCTTCAAAGCAAATGAAATGCAAAATAAAATGAAGCAATGTCCTTCCTGGCAGCTCTCTGTAAGGTCATTTCAGGAGGAGAACACAGCAAGCACCTTTAGAATGAAGATTCATGATATTCCCAAGCTGACAAGTTTCAGTTGTTTTGTTCTAACAGCTGGCACAAGGAAGCTGATATCCCCTGCCCTTTGCTTTTGCCATACAACAAGATAAAAAATTTTACTTGTCACAAAATTCCATTTTTCACAGAAAATAAACCCCCAAAAACAACAACAACAAACACCACCAAAACAAGCCACCAAAGACACACTAAGTGTTCTATTATATATATTTAGCAGCATAAGCACCATTCTTCCTTAATTTAAATTCCTTTTTCTGGTGAACACCTTGCCTTGTAGCTACAGGACATGATCTATGACAGTATTACAGAGTCTTTTCGTTTAACAGAAGTCACTTGCAGAGACTGAATCCAAAAAACAATGTGGGTCCCTCCATTCAGGTCAACTGTGAGGAAATATTTGTTCCACCTTAGCCAGTGTGTGCTTTGGAAGCAGAGAGGGGGAAACAAGAACGAAATAAAGAAAAAAGATCAGCAGGAGGTACAAGAGGCAAGATTACATTTCCACCTGCATGAGGGTTTGCAGCTAACCCAGCTCGCCCTAAACTGTTCCACTTTGTCTGCATTTCCAAGAGGTTCATACTGTGCAGAATAACAGCTCCCACCTTCTCTAACACCTACCCAAGTTTGAAAATGAAAGAGAATGAATTTTTAAGAACATGCAATTTTGATGGATCACACTGTGAATCTACCTACTGTAAAGAAGCAAGTTACTTTATCATTGTGGTTTCACTGGGCAGGGACCTGAACACCACCCAGCCACTCACTCCATCACCCCCTCCCCAGTGAGATGGGGGAGAGAAGAGGGGAAAAAAAACAGACTCTGTGCCTTGAGAGAAAGATAATTTAACAAGACAGAAACAGAAAGGAAATTAATAATGATAAAATAATCAGAATACAGAAAATAAGGGGTGCACACTGCAGTTGTTCAGCATGCACTGAGTGATGCCCCACAGTTTTCCCCCAGTTTATGCACAGAGCAGGATGCCATGCAAAGTGGAATGTCCCTTTGGCTGCTTTGGTCAGATGGCCCAACTCTGGCTCTTCCCTGCCTCTTGCTCACCCTTCTTTCATCCCTTACTAAACAAGTTGACTTCCAACACTTCTTGTGCACAGGATGCCTGATGCTGGCTCAGGTTGGTTCCTTGGGGCAGCTGCAGTGCCTATAGCCAGGGATGGAGGAGGCATTGTGCCTGTTGTGGTTTTAGCAGGTCTAGGGACATTCTCTTTGAGTCCTGAATAATGCTAGGCAGCGCTCGTCTGCCTCTCGGGAACTGCCAGAGCAGCAGCACACTTCTCCAAACATTTTACTAGGTTTGCAAGGTTTGTGACTCGCTCCGGGGTGAAATTCCAAAACGCTGGAGGTGATCACAGTCCGAGGCAGTCACCTATACTATCCCCCACACTCTGTCATCCAGCACCATCCAGCCTGCGGTGGGATTGTTAAATCCTGGATCTTAGGCTCAGCCCTAAGCAGGACAGGAGGCACGGCAATAGGACCGTGCTGGTTTCAGCTTCCTGGGGACATTGGAAGCTCCCGGGAGCTGCCGGAATCAGGGTGGAGGACGGGAGGAGGAGGACGAGGACGGAGGAGGAAGGAGAAGGGAGGAGCCTGCCCAAGAAGCGGCTCGGCGCAGGCGGGCGGTGCAGTGACCGAGCACGGCCGAGAGATGGCGCCCGAGGCACGGCAGCGAGCCTGGCCGCGGCTCCACCACCGCCTAAACCCGGCTCAAAACGGAGCTTAAAAATTACCTCAGCCACGGCTCCACCACCGCCTAAGCCCGGCTCAAAACAGAGCTCAGCCCATAACCCTGGGCTGGCTCAATCATTGCCTATACCCGAGAAGTAACAAAAGCGGAAGCTGAACCACTCACTCCAACTCCAGCTTTGTAAAGATTAACTCAGTTTTCCAAATACAAGGTTTAACACAGCAGACCAACATAATGCATCAATGATAAGCAAAAATACCCTGTCACATGAGACAAATGCAAAAGNCCCCCCCAAAACAGTAAAATGCAATAGTATTAATTTAAAAGCAGGAATTTCTGCATTTGTTGCCTATTAGAAACCCAACAACGAAATGATTCCACCATACATTCCAGAAGATGTTGTTCTTAGCCCATTATACAGTGTTCCAGCGCAGTGAAACCCATTTTAAAATGCTTAACTCTTGGGATATTTTTGCAGCCAGTTTGGCTGATGCTGTAGTAACTGTAATAAGGAAAATACCTTATTGCTGGGCATTCCTAGTTTTTAGAGGGAATCAAAAGGCTGCAAACCCCATCAGGCACTTTCAAGTGACCAAAGAAAAGCTTACAAATGAGAATTATTCCGAGCAAGGAAGAACAGAGGAGACTTTATGAGAACAGAGGATTCAGCGTGAATTGGTGTTACATCATTCATAACTGTAATATTGAACAGTTTTACAAAGACTAAGACACAACTTTCAAGCAACTTGCTGGAAATGCATAAATTGAGAGTGCAAAATTAAAATACAGTCAGAGTTGATAAATACCGGATTGAGTCAAAGGGATTGCTGGATTACAGCTCTGGCTTTACAAAAAACCAAATTTTTTTACATTACATGCATCAGCCTCTTTAGGCAAAGCTGCTGAAAGGAAGGAATAAATCATATTTGAAGTTATAACTATCCTCTTTATGACAGAATGCTCCTATCATCCTAAAGTAACACAGTCATTCTTTCCCAGTTTTCAATCCATGCGTTTCTTGGCATCAGCTTTGAAGCTCCATAACATCACCTCTTGTATTAGCTCTAATAGCATGCACCACTCATTAGCATGCAAAAAATAATTTGGAGTTTAAAAAAGCTTATATAGATATATGTTTTTGTACCTGGGTAACATTTTACGCTATAATTATTTTTATTAGTTGATTTAGTTCAGTTTATCTGAAGCCTTTAACTGATCATTTTGGAGGCATCCCTAGACAGAGAATTAATTGTTGCACAACAATATTATTTTCTATTTCACACAGAGGCTGGCATCCATGTCTTGTTTTGCTTCCCTTGTTTCTTTAGATATGATTAAGTACCCAGAAATATGGTTAACCCCAGGGCTGAAGTATTTAGTTCTGAGAAACTTTAATACAATCAATTATGTTTTGAACATAGGGAAGCAGGCAAAGGGGGAAGTTTTAATTACCATTAGTTAGCAAAACAGTCCTGATGCACTGTTTGATTACATTTTGTCTGAAATTCCCTCGGTATTTCAAGTTTATTACAAAGATAGTTGAGTTTTTCTGCATATTAACTCCTTCAGTACAGCACTTCAATACAAGCATTTAAAACTAATTTTGTTGGTTTTTCCATGAGAAAAGAAGGCAAAAGGAGACAGAAGCATCTGTTCTAAAATCAGTAGATGCAAAACAATGACCCTTTCAGAAAAGAAAGCTAAAATTTATTAAGTCTGCATTACATGGACAAACCAGTTGGGTTTTTTCTGCCAGGAGAAAACTCAATGCTGAAATTAAGAGATTTCAGCAAATCAGTTCTGTTCTGTATTGAACACAATAAAGAAAACTCTTGTTGTCCATTAGTGTTTAAAACAAAGACTAAAGCAAATCCCCAAAAACAGAACCCAATGGAAGACCTAAAAATCCTAATCTAACGCCCTCCCAAGTAAACCACCATGGCTAAAGCATTCCAGTGAATTAAAACTGGGTTTCTCACATCCCAAGAATTGTCCTTGGCACTCAGTTGTTCTCCTGCTCACAAACTACCTTTGTGACTGAAAAGAAATTCTACCTCGCATACTCAAAACATTTATTTGCAGCATTCCTCTGACTTCTACGTAGACAAAAGGCTCCCATGACAACAGGGATGCCAAAAGTTAGGTGAGCAAATCAGATCTGCAGTTACAGTTGCTCCTTTCCAACTATTGCAGTTTATATCAGTGACAGATTTGCAATCCAGGCAAAAAGAGACCCCTAAGCACAAGGATGTGCTCCTTGTTGCACACCAGACCCAAGTATTGGCATGTTCACAGTGTCACTGGGTTAATGCTGCCTCCAAATCTTTTGGATTTATAGATCTTATCTTCATTAGCTTGATTTCCCAACAACCCCAAAATGCTTAACAGTGAAACTCACAACTCTGGCTTACAAGCAAGATTTGCTTTTACAGATCAAACTTCATCTACATTTATCTTAATTTCTGATCTAATTTGAAGGCAAACCCTTTCCAGTTTTAGCAACTAAATAAAACCCCAACACACTAAAGGGATTAATCCCTTCAACTTTCTCTTTTAAGCTCTCCCTATACCGAACGTCAGATTTAAATGTATTTTACAAAGTAAATCATGAATTTTTACAAGCAGATGTAAACAACCTGCTATTTCAAAATGTTACAAGAATGGATTAAAAAAAAAAAAAATGGAATCTGGAATACCATTCTTTGCCATGACTTGGGGATAGATTTGAGTTAAGACAAAGCAGATGAGGGACCCATGGTTCCCAAGCCACACCCTGACTACAGATCAGCCACACTCCATCTCCACTGCAAGGTCACTCTTGCCTTATAGAAAAGGCAGCTGCACAGGAAAAGTGCGCAAAGCAAAAAATAAAGGATGGATAGTTATAAAACCCACTCCTAAGTTATGATCTTGTCTTTTGTGTGTTCCACTTGGTCAGAGCTGCTACTTTAGGAAGTCACTCATCTGTTCACTGCCTCTCCTTCCTAGGCTGGGTTTGCTCACACACAGCATTTGCAAGCACAGCTGCAGCGCCTGCCATCTATCCTTAGAAAACACATTTTGGTACCTCCTTGCCACGCCTGACTTCCACTGGATGAGAAAAGCTGGGCCCTGGATATTGCATACCACACTGGAATTTTGTTTTTGCCGCTGTTGAACAAATGGGGAAATCAGCTCCATCACATTCAGAGCCAGCCACTGATAAGTAAGGAGCTGAGATGAGAGCTACTGATGGAGTACACCAGGGATGCAGGAAAAGAGTTAAAACCAGCACACAGCACTCTTTGAACTCCACTCCATATGGCTACTCCCACCACAGCAGATGGTGGAACTATTTGTTTTCTGTTTACTCTTGATGTACTGTTTTCTGTCTTCTGATAAAAATCACTGTGGCTAAACAGCAAAACTGACAGCTGCCCATTGCTGTTGTCCTTTCCTCACAGCTTGCTATCTTCAAGCTCAAGAACACTGATGAAGGAGGAGATTGCTCATATGCTGCAGGCTTCCCATTGCTTTTTTCCTACTTCCCACTCCTCCACAGAGCAGAACTTTGCTTGTCTTAATCTCACTGCCTGGGAAGCAAGAGTAGGAGACTCCAGAGGAGCCAAGGGCTTGCTTACAGGCTATAGCATTGGATAAAGGTAAATTGTTGTGCAACATCATCTTACCACTCCCAGTTAAAAAACCCAAATTATGGTATATTTTATCTTAGGTGTCTTTATAAAAACATCAAAACCTGCACAAGTTGCTTAAGTTAACCCAGCTCAATTTTGTAACTTCAGATGAAGTTTCCAAATAATTCAGTTCCAGCTCAACTGTGTGCCTCAGGAAAGGCTTTGTATGATTCCAGTCTCTGCCTGACTCCTCCTCCATAAAGATGAGGTTCATATTTAATTCAGGTCTTTCTCAGTCACTTCCGTCTCCACCTCAGAAATGACATTTTGGCTGCCAAATATCCCAGGAACATGGCAGTGAGCAAGTGCTGTTATCAATTCCCAAATTGTACCTGGATAATGGATACAGGCATATTTCATGCAGATCACAGAAACAGCAAGGGCTTCACTAGATTTTCCTTATGATTTATTGTGTAAAACAGAGATGAGCCTAGAAAGTGCAGAAAAACCCCACAATCATTTATATAAGATAATGACAACAACATGCATCAATTTACAATGTAAAAAGACATTTCTGGGGATTATTTCAGCCACTATTGAATGAAGTCATTAGCTTTCATTTCTTAGTACGACCGATGGAAAAATGATCCAAATGCCAACATCAAACTGAAACAAGAATTATGTACTGTTAAATTATAAAACAATCTCCCTAATGTAGAAAAATCAATTCTGTAGGCAAGGTGGAAATTTGTAGAAATGTCTATTTGGCAAGAAATAAGTATTATTCAGTCTTTTTGATGCTTCCCAGGAGAGTTTAAACTTATATATTTATTTCAACTCATGCAATTCGGTCTCCAGATAAGTGACCTCTACAGCAGTGGCTGAACACAGGTTGATGGTACTTGTTCAGCCGTGTCTTTTCTCCCTAGAAGTAACACCAAGGTAACTTCTAGGATTCACCTCAAAAATCCTGAAATCCTGGGTTGATGTTCACTCAAGCACTTCAAACAGTGACTTTCACACCGTATCACTGGGAGAATTTCTATCCTTGACTGCTTTTAGAGTTATAGAGTTTCACTATGAAATTCAAGCTTTCAAAGAGAAATCTCCCCAGCTGTAACCTCAACTTCAAGCTGCTCACTGTCCCAACATGAGGCTCCTCAGGATTCAAGTGTGCTGGAACAACATAAAAGCTTCTAGTATCAATTTGAGTCTAAAACATTCACTTTGCTCACAAATATATTTGCAGATTAGGTTTGCTTGAACCATTTCCAGCCCTGAGGAAGATGTGTTGTTGGAAATTCCAATGTTCTCTTACAGGTACTTTCTCTTCTTTTAGACCTTACTAAGTCCCTTCAAGGATCCAGGTCCCTTGTGCTTGAACAACCTTTACAACTCCCATTACCATCTGCTATCTGGTGCTACTCTTTATAATGTATGAATTCTTTATATTTCAAATAGATTTGGGTTAGTCTCTGAGTTGATCACTAGACTTGTGCTGTGTCTGAACAGCAAATTCCTTTTTCTCAGCACTTACATTTCACCTAAGGAAGAATAAATCAAGTGTAGCACTTGCTGTAGGACCTCAGAGAGTTCTGCATGCTGACGGACACTGAATACTTCTGAACACTGAACAGCAAAACCTGCTGCTGCTGTTCTGGGTTGAATCCACTTTTTCTGTCTTACATCAATATGGACCATAAGCATAATCCAATTTTTAAGTCTGTGTTAACCTCTCCATGATGTCCTGTGGTTCATCCGGACTGGCCAGCCAGGCACATGTTTCAACCAGGCAAAGCTGATAACCTGCTTTGGTTTTGAATCTATTTGCTGTGGAAGGAGCCAAAGTTGGCCTGTCATTTCTTTCAAGTGCAGCTAACAAGCAATTTCCAAGTTCCCATATGAAGCTATTTTGAGAATGAGGAATTCTTTTAATCTAACAATCTATTCTGAGGGTGAAAAACAAATGCACCTACAATAACAAGGGATTTGTCTCATGCGAATCAGTAAAGAAAATATGTAAACAATCCAAGAATACAGAGATTTGATGGGCAAGTAGAACACCTGTTGCTAACCAACAGAATAATTAGCAAGAAAAGTATTAACAACAAAAGTTGCCCACGAGGTTTGTAAAAACTGTACAAAAGACAGCTTGGGGCCATAGTTAAGACACAAGATTCTGAAGATTTCACCATGTCACTCTGTGTGTCATGTCCACCTCTACAATGACAATTTGCCCCACCAATTGTAAATGGTCCAGCATGGACAACGGATGAGCTCATCAAGGGGAATGCAAAGGCATCTGCACTTTCTGCAGAGGCACAAGGAGCAGATTTGCTGAAGTGGATCAGCCACTGCCAGAATTACTCCAGATACTCATTCTGTGCAATGTACACTATCACCGGGAAGGCTGTGTTTCCCTGGCAACTATCAAATACATTGTTAATGTCCCTGAAAGATTTCTAGTCAATAATGATTTCAGTCCTTTCAAGCTGATATTTTAAACTAAGTTTTTGGTTAGCTTAATCCTACCTCCAGTTTGTGTATTTGTTATTGTCAGGTAGCTGAACATTTTTGGGAAGCAAAGTTTTTAGTTCTCTGTAGGCATTCAAAGAATGTCTTTGAAGAAATCAGAGATATCAGTGAGAAATAAAAACGTGCATGGGACCTACTCCATCTTTAACAGAAATCTAGAATCAAACTGAATTAAGGTGAATACTTAAATTATATCACAAACTCCCATTAATGTGTTTTTTCCTCAGGTAATTCCTACATAGAGAACAGGAACAGGAAATCCAGGTTTTTTACTGGGATAAGGTCAACAATTGGAAATGCTAAAGTAGGATGATAAAAAAAAATAGCTTTAAGTTGAGCTGGTCAAGTTGTTGTTGTTTTGATTTGGAAGGTTTTGTTTTGGTTTTTTGTTGATAGTTATATTTATTTTGGTTTTTTCATCATACTGTCCACAAAAATGTATGTGACTAGTACGATCTGCTTTGTGGTTCTTCAAATGAAATGATCACAAACATGCACATAAAATGACTGAATCTTAAAAAATATTGGAGGGGACATAATAAATTTGGAACAGTATGATTCCCTTCACGGGAATTTCTTTAATAAGAGTAATTTATGGTATCTAAAACCACTAGAAGGCAGCTAAGTTACTTTCTTTTAAGCTGGTATTTTTCCTCACAACTAAAGCTTTACTGTAAAAGAATCTCAGCAGGAAAATTATGGGAAAACAAAGTCAATTGGTTTTGTAAGCTATAAAGGTCAAAATACTTCTGAGAAATATTCCCTTTGGAAAGCTTGGAAGCAACCTTTACCTCCAAAATTTTATGACAGCTGGCAAAGCAGGAAGACATACGCTTTTTTTGTATTGCCTAAATAAAAGTGACTGATCTGACTTATTAACACTGATCCTCCCAAGATGTAAAAAAAGAGTTTCCAGCAATTTTATTCTGTTCTTAATATTCATTAGCAATATCTGCTTTTCAATGGGCAATGTTTATCCTGAACATCTGTCTACAGGATCAGTTCAAGGATTTAGAAGATATGCTTCCAAATTTATTAGCTTTCATAGAAAGTATTTTTCACTCTATTGAGAATGATTAACTGAAGCTTTTAAGGCTACAGAAATAAAAACAAGCACTAAGGTCTGATAAAAGTCATGCTTGTAATTATCTGATTCATAAACCAGAGAAGTTCAGCTACTTGTATTTTAAAAAGGCATTTCAGAGTTTTCTTTTCCATACACTTTTAAAAACAGGAAAGACACTACCCTGTAGTCTGAAAATAGAATAGTAAATTCATTGTAGTAGACAAAATAATAAAAAAAAACTCTAAATAAATAACACAGACATAAAAACAAGAGCCTACTAAAAATTCTTACTAAAAAGCCATACAGCTTCCAGGATAGGCAAGACACCAAAATTCTTCAGGCAAAACCAGGCTGAGAGAATGGAGGTTGCTCAGCCTGGAGAACAAAATGTCCAGGGAAACCTTGGAGCCTCTTCCAGTGCCATTAGAGGACTTAAAGAGAGGGACTTCTTATGCAGGCACACAGTGACAGGACAAAGGACAAGACTATAAACTGAAAAAGGGCAGGTTTAGATCAGGCATTACAAGGAAATTCACTCTGAGGACAGTGAGGCCCTAGGACAGATTGCCCAGAGAAATTTTGGGTGCTCCTGTATCCCTGGCAGTGTCCAAGGCCAGGATGGGGCTTGGAGCAGCCTGGGAAAGTGGAAGGTGTCCCTGCCCATGGCAGAGGAGTGGGATAAGATAATCTTTAACATCACTTCCAACTCAAATATTCTGTGATTTTATGATAAAAGGAACAAACAAGAAAATCTACAATTAACTGTGCATCTTTGACAAGTCAGTCTACTAAATGCCACTCAGATTCTCTATAAAATAATCTAGAATCACAAGATCTTTCCATATATCCACTAACCCTGCTTGTTTTGGACAGCAGCCAAAGAGGCAGCACAGAAGCAGCACAATTCCAGCCCCATCTGTGAAGCTGGTTTGTGGGGTAATTCTCACTCATGGACACAAGACCAGCCAAGCATCGTGGGCATGCTGGTGACACTGAACAGTGTGCCCAGAGAGAGGCACATAGGCAAGAGTACTGACATGGAGAGCAGAGAGGTGTTCAGGAACTCAGCTCTATCACACCCTTTTTGCTGCAATCACCTATACTCCTTGCTGAGCACAGACCAGACTTGCAGAGTCCCAAGGAAACTCATTGGGCAGACACATCTTAACTAGTACTCGCAGGTTCCCTGTCACCATGCACAGAAAGCACTAAAATTTTGTGTACATGAAGGCTGCTTGGCTTAAAATATACAGTAAACAGGAACTGGAATGTTAATAATGGCTTCAAAAATAGAAGCTGTTAGACAGCCATGCTATTTGTGTTCCTCATACAGACTGCCCCACTTTTTCCCTATTCTAGATCATCACTCTAATACAGTATTCTCACTTACATGGTTAAGTATACAATTCCCACCCTCCCTGCCCCGGGATTTTTTTTTTACTTCTTTAATACAATTCATCTAACACTGGGATATGCTCCTCATAACAAAGCAGCACAACAAACAAAGACTTCCAAACTCACACAAGGAAACTAAGACTGCCATGCAACACAGGTTTTGTCCAGTTCATCTTAACCAAGGTGCAAGCTCCCTTTCCTTGTCAGCAGGATCAGTCCTGAGCACACACACACAGTGCAAGGTAAATGAGATTTCAGCTTTGTTACACTCCAACAATCCTTAGAAATTACTACAGGTAACCACAAGCAAGTCCAGCAGAATTACCACAGACATTCCATAACAGGAAATAAAAGAAAAGCTCCCCTGCACTACAGAATTGCTGGTTCACCACTAGCCACTGATTGCCCTTCTACTTCAGAAGAACACAGCAAATTATTCTTTTCTTCTCCTCTTTATTAAAGTAGGTTTTCATCAGTATTACAGTGCTAGATAAAGTCAAATTACAGGTATTTGCTTGGTTTTACTTTGCCTAATACATCTACACAATAAACTGATTAATAGATCATGCCATATTTTTTTTCCAAATGCAAAATATTGCAGCCCACTGTTTTTCCATCACACCGGGCATTACATTCTTCTTTGCTGAAGCCTCCCAGAGCTCCCTGAAAGCCATCATGACTTGCAGATGTTGTACTGTTAAGAGATTTTTCAGGGCAGTGGTGGCCAGCATTAGATACCACCTACCCCAGGGATTTCACCATCTAAGTTTTGGAATCTCCTGCTGTGCATTCTATTCTCTGCAGATCCCCCAACCAACCAATTTTAGGCTTTGCTTCTCAAATTACTTCAATAACCACAATATGGGAGAATTTAGAGCCAAGCCAAGAGATAGAAAAGGGATAATGATAGAACAAAAGGATAAAAGGAAAGTACTGAGGAAAATCAAGACAAAATACAGTGATTTAACCCACATTATAATGTGATATCTGAAGTATAAAATTCTTAAGAAAAATTCCTCAGGACAGGAAGGCAGTTGAGGCTGCTGGTCTTTGAATTGTAATGTGCCAAGGCAGCTCTTTAATCTCACAGCCTATCTATAGTAACATTCTGCAGTTCTACAGAGCTAAGCTATTTTTTACTTTCCTCTCATTGTTCTTCCCTTGCTATCTAATGCTAATGTGTACTGTGATTAATAGACTTTCAGCAAAAATCCATTTTTTCAGTTATTCTGATTCTCTGCCTGCCCTTTCTGGGGATCTCAGTAAGGTTTGTCAGCATAGGGTCAAACACTCTGCACCACTGTGCCCCTTCTCCCTGGAGTCCTCCAGAAGCAGAGGAAAGAAGAACAATTTCACACAAGCCAACTGCAGCCAATGTTTTGTGTCTGAACAGATGCTTCCCTAGCCTCAACAAAAACTGTGTTGGAAAATGCAGGGTGTTATGGAAATGGATGTATTCACTCATTAACCAAACTCTGCATTAAGTGGTATTTATTGCAGGTAACCAGGCAAGAGTTACAGTAAACTGGAAAAACCTGGGTATATCCACAGTGAAAGGAAATTCCTGTACCAATAATTTGCCCAAATAGAAGGAAAAAAATAAGTCTTGAAATTACCTGATACTACTAAATTCATACACCAGCTATTCACTTACTAGAACTGATCTGTCCAATACAATTCCTATCTTCTGGCCCTTCCCTGTGAACAGAATGTGAACACAATTCCAGCTCAAGTCCCCATGGTCTTTAGTTCTTTTATATTGTTTCACTGTTCTTTGGTATTAAATTCAGAACATTTCTGTGAAAACCCAGGAGATCCCCAATCCTGGAGAATTTCAGCAGACTGCATTTACACTGGAGTACCAAACAGAAGAGTTACAGTCCCTAGAGCTGGAAAATTGGCATCTTCTTACAGGCACATCTCATGCTTATTTGGAGCTACAAAGTCTTGCTCCAAATCAAGCAATTATAGGTAAACAAATAATCACAAAATTATTTTGTCGTATTACGTCTTCCCTCTCCTCTGAAGACCTTTATTTCAAATGAAAGCAAAACCAGGTCTCGATATATGCACTTTGAAAAACTTCAGTAACCAGATCTGTCAGAGAGAAGATGTATCATTACATACAAAAATAAATAGCTCATCACTCATTTGTAGACTCAAAATGGAAGGGAGGTGCAGGAATTTCCATCACCTAAGTCACTTCAAAGCAGCCCCCAGCATCATTTTCAAACTCAAACCATGTCATACCTCCAATAATGTTACAATATGACTTATTCTTTGCCTCAGCAGCAACACAAACATCAGTTAAAATCCATTCCCAGCAGCCAATATTTTTTCCAGGTTGGAAAGCATTTAGAATTCACATGCCTGCATTACCCTTTCTCCTATTCATTGTTGTCCTATTTCCAAGATCTTATTTCCACAAATATCTTCATGCACCTGGCTGACTTTCCCCCCATTTCCATCTTCCTTATTGATGGCACATCTAGGAATTCATGCACAGAGCTTGTCATCCAGACAATGACAGGATCATTTCTTCAAAAATAAACGTAAGAACTCTGCCTTCTAAGGTTATTACTTTTATTGGTTCTTATTTCAAAGAAAATAGGGAGAAGAGGGGAAGGCAAAGAAAATTCACCGTTGTGCTGGTGAAAACTGTAGCAGTAAAATTTACTGAGTAAAAAGTAAATAGAGACAGGAAGATATTTAAAAAGAACCTGTACAACAAGTAGTTACTAAAACATTAACATTTTCTGAGAGGGTCAGTGGGGGAGGGAAGTATGTTTCCTATATTCCTATATATGACCTTAAAGACCAAGTTAAAGGAAAGGAATCTTTATCATAAAAAACTGCAGAGAGTTTAAAATATAGCCACATAAAAGAATTTATAATCAGGTAATTTCTCCGTATAAACAGATCTGATAAAGCAAGTTCTCTTCAGTTCATCAACTGACAATCCTTGCGTCTCATGGGCTGGCTTTCTTAAAATGAAAATGGGATAGAATTCCCTGTTGAGAAATGAATCCATATCCAATGAATACCATCCTTTTGTATGAATTTTAATCATCAAGTATACAAATTTTTGACTTTCATGTCCTAACCACAGAAATTATTTGTTTCCTTAGAGAGCACAGTTCTATATATTCAGTGTGATACATTTAATGTTTCTCACAATATGCTCATTTACACCCCAGAAACTGTTTAAATGATTACACTTTTCCTTCTTTTCCATCTCTGTGTCAGCAATGAATACCAAACTGTAAAATCACCTTTTGGGACCTTAATCTGTTGCCAAGGATACTGGGGATATAATTATGATTTTATTGTAGACTAACTGAAAGACTTCTCTTTGTTGCAAGAGCAATTCAGCCTCATCCAGTGTTAATTGCAGCTCCACACCCCCTTTCATCCTGCTATTGTGGAGTGCTAGGAAAATTATACACCAACACCCCTGAGACTCTGGTTCTGGGTCTATTCCATGGATTGGGAACCTGCAGCACAAAGGCTCAGGATGCCTTGATGAAGGTCAAAACTTCTACTGGAAATCAAATCTGGTGCCACCCTAAAGCAGGCTGATAAAGTCCACACACACCTGGCCAAAAGCTACTTCCAGGGTAAATTCCAACTTTGGGTGGGTCCAGGAATGCAACTGTACCACCTCCTTGTGCTTCTCAGTGCTACTCATGGTTTTATCAGACAAATTCTACTCCAGTATAGGTGTTGTTATTGCTCATGTCAGCTGGTACCTCCCTGACCAAAGCTGCCAGCTCCCAATATCAATGAATTAGCTAAGCTTACACTCCAAAGAGCACAGAGTTTGAAGGAAAACTGAGCCAACTAATTGTTGCAATCACGATAATAAAAAAGGTATGGAGGCTCAATAATGGAGGGAGTGTTGTGGGGTTTTCTGGAGGTGTTCCCCCTTGTTTGTTGGGGGATGGTTGTGGGTTTTTTTACTAATTTCTCAGTATTTTAATGGGCAAATAGACTATCCCCCTTCCTACAGCTCTGATGCTTGGTATAAGTCCTGTGGACTCATTCTTTCCCCACTCTTATCTTTGAAAGAAGAACTAAAATAAGAAGGGGGAGGCATAATTTAAAAAGAAGTAAAAAATAGCCATACATCTACCAAGGGTGCAATCCAACCCAAACACATCCATCAAAAAGATGAAAAAAACATCATACAAGGGGAGGAAAAAAATACCAAAGGGCTGAAACACCTTGGAGAACTTCAAACACATACTTGCAACTGAGACCCTAAATTTCCTGCCGCAGGAATTTTCCGTCACAGTTGAGGAGCACACCTTGTGTAGCCACATTTCAATCTGTGTTCATTCTCCTCTCTGCAGTTTGACACATCCTGGAGGGCCCTGCTGACTTGCATAAGGTGGATTATGAAATAGCTCTAAGCTCTCATGCATTGCCTCCAAAACTGCTCCTCAGTCAGCTCAGCCATGCTTTCTATGTTGAGCAAGAGTAATGTGAACCTCATAAAAATCAGTACTTTCAGCTAACATCCACACATAACATCAACCAAGCCTTTACAAACATTTACCTTTTTTTTTTTTCCAAGCATTTCTCTGCTGAAACTAAGCCATTTTCTCTTTCACACTGTCAAAAGTTTAAGGTGCCATCAATGCTGCACCCTCACCCTAGGA
>VXBR01004752.1:292163-310100 GCA_013400215.1 Cisticola juncidis | reverse complement strand
AACAACAACAAAAAAGAAAAAAAAACCCCACAACTAGCCTACTAACTTTGGCCGAAGAAACCTAAATACATTTGATGCATTCTCATTTTGATTTCTGTTTTCAAATACTTGATTGCTTGCTCTTTGTACTGAGAATACTCAGCATTAGAATCACTAGTGGACAGGAAGTGACTTAAAATATTTGTGTAGTTTTCCCCAAACAAACAGAAACCAGTCACTGTAACATAAAGCTGTTTTGTGATAGGCAAGTGATTTAATTTTAATTAATGAGCAGGTAAGTGATTTAATTTTCCCCGTGTAAGACAGTGCATTAACAAACCCCTTTCTTCCCTCCTAAAAACAAAGCAGGGGAAAAAACCCAAAACCAAACAGACAGGTAAAAACAAACCAAGAAGAAAAATTCTTTGCTCCTTTCAAAAATTTCCTCTATGTGGCCGGTAGAGGGAAGCAGCTTATCCCCGAATATGGCACAGGACGGTGCTGCCGGAATGCACCAGCAGAGTTCCGAGCGTTTCATGGTTAAGCTCCAATAAAGACCTTCCCCCAGAGCGCTCCCTAAAGCCAAGTGCTTCGCACAGGACAGCGGAGATGCCACAAATGCCAAATGGAGATGATGGAAATACCGAAGCAAGCCGTGGTTTTGTCACCAAATAATGTCTGAAGCACAGCACGGGAGAGAGGATCCAAATCAGGTAACATCTGTGAGAGGCAATTTAATTTTGGCATGAATATTCTGTTCACACCTCTAGTTTGGTTGGTGTTTTTTCATGTTTTTCCTTTAGATGTTATAAAGGATCACAGTGGTAGTTAGGAGCATTTGATGAAGCAAATTCCTAACTATTCCACATTTCCCCATTCCATCTTAATTTTATTCCAAGTTGAAGGTATATAAATGCTTTAAAATTAACTTAAGCAGGGAACTCTGCTTAGAAACCTCATGAAGATAAGAACTATTAGAATGTGCCCTCAACAAAACACTTGTTTTCTAAAACAACACTTGATATTTAACACTGAAAGAAGCACCATTGTAATGGTTTTCTCAGATCTGTGCAAATCCTTTCTGTTCCTAGCATATTGAGTTTTGGTTCCTTCACAAGGCCAAATCTTGAAGGAAGGTCCTCACACAAATAAAAAAGAAAAACCAAAACAGGTTTCAGCAATAAAAAGCCTCTTGTAATCCATCATGACTTCCAATTTTTGGTTTGTATTCATTCCTCTAATTAACACGAGTACTCTCTGCCACATCTTGTTTGGGAACACTGGGAAAAGCTGTAACAATTTCAGCAATAATCTTTCTTCTCATCAACCTACTCCCCCTGTTCAGTCTTTTTCCTTTCAAATAAAGCAGTGCCAATTCTACCATTTAGAATAGAAAAAACACTGCAATATCCTCCTTTAGCAGGGCTCAAAACCAGCAAGAGCACACCAAGTTATCTGCAATTTTCTCTAACCTTGTTTCTGCTCATCTTCACCTATCAGACAGGTGACTCCTTTAGAACTTCTTTATTACTCTGCTAATAGCCAGTCTCCAAACAGCCCCTTTGGGGTCACAACTTGCTGCAAACCTTCAATAACCAGACCTGAATCACATTTCTGTGACATTACAGGTTCAAATGTAATTCTGTTTTGGACTAGGACAGGCATTCACTGCTGAGCATGGCCTCTCAAAGATCAGATTGCTTCTGGTATATGTGAAAGCTTAATTGGTTATTAATTGCACCCCGTACTATTTGAGATTTTGAAATGCTTTGTCCCAATGACCTCTCCTCCTACAGTTATTGCTGCCAGTCCACAGTCACTTGTTAACTTATATCAGCAGAAAAGAAAAACTGGGTTTAAATTAATAAAGCCCTAGCCTTCCAGATGAAGAATTTATTACTAGTTTTTAAAACTGCATATCTGAGGTAATTTCATAAGTATTGTTCAGAAAACTTTCATTAGCAGAACCTACCAAAGGCAGTAAGGCAGAGAGAGCCCGATTAAGGGGGGATTTAGTTCCTCCAGTGCTTTCTCTGACACTGCTCAAACACAATACTGGACCCTTCCTTCCATAAAAAACAGTCACTGGCTTGCATTATTTTTAACAATTACAATTTCCAGCTGTGGACAATTATAGTTACTTTTTTACAGAATATATAGCTTTATAATACATTCCAATAAATTATTTTTGCAGCTTTTTCCTCTAGTTACATGCTCATGGATGTTTTCATACAATGCCTGGTTTCCTGTCCCATCATCACTTCCTATCTGAGAAAGCTCCAGAGGGCATAAATCACAATGCAATCCAGGAATCAGTGGTAACACCAATGTGCTGTCTGCAGATTCAGGAAACAGCAGGGTGGTTTGGTGTTCCTTATATCCCTAATAGAACACTGAGACTTGCAGAAATGTAGGAATTATTCATGTGGGAATAAACACAATCAAATAATCTCATTTGTTATAGAATTTTATATTCCTGGGAAATGTAGACATTTCTATCATCTGGATTTTAAAGTTGTGGAAGACTCAGGGCTTGGACATGAAATGGTGCTAAAATAAATTATTTTATGTAAAGTTCCCAATTCATGCTGTGCTGTCTTCCTCTGTGCAGATCTGTGCTACAGAGGGCTCAGCTGTGGAAATGAGGAACACTCATTTCCCTTACACAAGTGAATCTGGTTTTAAGGTAAAGTTCATTCCATTTTAACCTTTACTGTGGTCATGACACAGCCCAGTGCCACAAACAGAGTATTTTCCTATCCAGGATTCACTAGCACCCCAATAAACAGCATTTGTTCAATTTCACACTAAGACACCCCTGCTTTCTAGGACTCTGATGCACTCAAGTTTCAGAAAAGACTCTCTAAGCACAGATCACAGAGCATTTATTTTATCCCTAGGCACTTGAAAACAAAGAATGAAGGGGAACTATGGAATAGCACAACTAATCATAAGAAAGACCCAAAAGATCCACTTCTGGTTTTAAGTTAGGCCTTGCTTCTAACTCCCTGCCTAAGTTATAAATGCAAATACAACAACAGCACTACATCATGGAAGAATTTCTCAAGGACTTAAAATGCAAAGAAAGAGGAACAATATGAAAGGAAATTCAGCTGGTGACTAGAAAATTGTCTGCCCCTGTCACTTGAAAAAGCTCTGTCTCCACATGGTCTGTGCTTCCAGCTGATTTCAGCTCTGCAGAAACATTTTTCTTACTCATGGGCCTCTTTCCAAAACTTACAAATTAGGAAGATGCAGAAACTGGGTTGCTGTTTTGTACTGGTAAAGGTCAAAATCTGCATTTCTTCAGCAGCAATCAATGTTCTCTGTGTAGAGGATATATCCATGCGGGAAAATCATGAACATATCCTGCTCTTCAAAACAAAGAAGACCAGTGCTTCCCCCTTCAGAGATCCACAGCCTCTCCAGAAGTCTATGTCCTGTCTATAGGTTAATGACAGATTTTAACTGCAATGACTTGGTGCTCTCCAAGTGTCAGAGATAATTTCTAGAAACCTTTTATTGCAGTCTCAGCTCCATCTTCAGCTACCTTGTTGGCTTTTCAAATACCTAAAAATGCAATACTGTCCTGTACCATTAATTTGTGTCTTGTTTCTATTATGGTTTCAGGGGGGAAAAAAAAGGCAAAACAACTTTATAACTTAATTACATTATGCCACTACTATTGAAAGCATTTGGTGCTTTTCAGCATTGCTATGAAAAGGCAAGTTCATTTCAAATTGTTTTAAAGAATTACCAGTGTACAGTGGTGGTGACCTATTTCCCTTTAATGATTATTTCCAGAGCAACAGCAACAACATTAAATACAACTTTAAATACATTAAAGACAAAAGTCTGGCATGCAACAAAGCTGGAAATAATTAGCAAAGACTCAGCTATCAATGGGTTTTCTTGTGGGTAAAATCAAAATATTAGTGCTGTAGCCTCTAACACTTGTGAAGTCTCCAGGTAACAACAGGTAACTTTTAGAGAGAGCAGAGCAAGGTGAGGTGGTGGAAAGCTTTGGTTTGCTTTTCAGGGGCCTATTTAAAAATGTTAAATATAAGAGATAAGCAGAGAAAACCAGAGTTCTTCGTTAATTGAGAGAAAAATAATTGTATGTAGAAAATCTGCTTCAGAGAACAGCAAGGAGAATGATGAAGATCAGATCACCTGCATCACTCAGTGTGACATGTTCTGACTGCTTATTTACTGTTCCACAAGTCACTTGGCAGGGAAAACAAAGTTATCTTGAATTATTTAGAGAGCACAAATATAAGCAGATGACAGAGGACAGTTAAAGCCTTCCCTAGTTCATGTTACAAATGCTGTGCTGATTCTGACTAAGAAGATTCTGATAGTAAGCCGGAGGCTTTCTTCACCAAGTTTCTGAACTACCCATGTTGTACATACTTTATCTCTTTTTTTTTTTTTTTCTATCCCCATTTTTACCAATTTCCCCCAGAGATCTCCAAAGAGTTTTTAAACCTCTTCGAGGATAGATGGCGATACAGACTAGAGATCCATGGTATGTTCTGTATTGAAACTGCAGAAATTTATCTCAGCACACAAGAGAATCTGTGTGGGAAAGAGGCAAGCACCTCATCTGCTGGAATGATTTCAGAGTTTACGCTTGAGATATGAGAACTTGAGCAAAACACTTAGAGAACTCAGTCTTCATTAACTCCTCTGTTCATCATATTAGTTATCCTTTTACAGCCTCAGTTTTGTTTTTATAATCTTTCATAACTCCCAAAGCATGAACTACTTGAATCTCCACTTACTTAAATATCTGTAATCCCAGCTTGGAGAAATCAAGGCAAGTTTTGCAATATTTTCTAAGCGTCATTAACAACCACCTGCAATGTTACAAATCCAAGTAAGAACTTAACAGTGTGTGCAGATTGGATTGCTAAAACACAACTTGATTTTCACAAACACGTTTGGCTGGAAGCTTTCTGCCTACTGATATTCCACTTAGGTTTAAATACTAAAAGAGGGTCCTTATTTTTGGAAAAGCCTAAAATTTACTCAGATATGGCAAATACTCAAAACAGGAAACAAGCCTCCCTATCTAGTGACTCAGATCTACTCTCTTAACAGGTGGGATATCCCATTGCTATCATGAACATCTGAGTTATTTACTTGATGCACTTCTTTGTAATAGAAATAATCCTGTGCAGTTAAGTACTCAGCTTCACAGTATCTCATAATCTTGTTGTACTTACACAGAGTAAGTATCCATTACCACTTGGAACACTCATTTAGCTGCTCAACTGACTGCTTAATGAGGTCTGGAAAGTAAAAGCCTTATCTGCAAAAAACCCAGTGTAGAAAGAAGCATGTATGCAGTCCTTTCTCCAAAGTAAAGCCGAGTATTTGTTCGGACTTAATGTAAAAAGGAATTAAATTAAGGAGAGTGTTCACAAAAATAGAAATTAAATAAAAGATGAAATACATATATGTATTATTCTAATAATGAAAGCAATGTTTCTTATCATTCATTGAATACTGTATTGTTAGAACTTTGTCTCTCTAAATACCTTGACTCAGACTTGCAAAATTTCTCCCAGGAGCTAGGCCTGCTGCCTCACCCCCACCAAATAAACCCTTTAGGAATTCCATACAGCAACAGGTATAGAGGTATAGTACAGCTCCCTTTAACAGATTTTTTTTTTTTTTTTTTTTTTTTTTTTTTTTTTTTGGAGTGCTTGATAATGACTCAGTCTGGTCTGTGTTTCTGGTCCAGAAATACAGTGGGACTTCATCAGCTGCATTCACTCAGGTTTTAATTAACATACTAGTCATCATTAAATGTTTAAAGGGTACTGTCAATAAAGTGCTGAGTACTTCCCCTTCACTCACCACTCATTTGGAGCTCCACGCAGGACTCCCAAAGCAAAAACAAACCTGTTACAGTAAATCGTGGCCCTGCCACTGCTGGCAAGAGCTTAAAACCAGAGCCATCAGCTCAGAGATGCCCAACAGGGATTAAGCAGAACTCAGAAATTACCATCAAGTTTATACAGACTGTTTCTCACAATGGATCTGCAGTATGACTCAAGGGCCCTTAGCCACAAGTATTTGCTTCCACAGAAACCCAAGTTTAAGAAGTGTTCCATGAATTTTACTTGTCTGTCAGTTAGAAAAATATTGGTTTAGGAAGACTTTGAGTCATTCCAATGCTTTAAATAAGGTTTATGCTTATTTTGCTGCTTAAGAGCTCACATTTTTAAAAGCTATGATTTGTCTATATTTTGTCATTAAAACAAAAACATCTTCACTGATCGTGCAGCAAACAGAGCACTTAATCCTTCCTCATGAACATTACTCAAAGATCTGGTATGCAGCAGCCCTTACATCTGCAGGAAGACCATTGGCACTACTGAAAGCTTCCTTTTAGTCCTGTATATGCACAAGAAGCAGCGGAATAACCGGTCAAACCCCTTTATTTGTCATTCCAGCAGCCCAAACCAAGCTGCTTCCACCCCACTGCTCAGGGTGCAGTCCTGGGTGTGCCCCAGAGCTGGCACATGAAGGCTCTGGTGATGTGTGGTGATGCAGCACCCCCAAAGGAAGTGTGACAAAAAGCTGTTTCCTGCTCTCTGCTCACTGTGGCTACATTATTCCTCAGTAACTAACAACAGCTTCAGTTTGTCTATACTTGGTTACACATACTGATATATCCCACCAAAAAAACTCTCCAAAAACACCAAACCCAAACAAAAAGAAACCTATGTAAAATCCATATGCTTTCTCTTCCTATAAATACATGTTCACCACTTTTCACATAGGTCTAACCTGTGCTTATGACACTTGTCAGCCAAGGTATTTTTTCCCAGTATACCTCATTTCTCTGCCCTTATGGTGATGTTATCACTGTCAAATGAATTGGTGTGACAGTTGTCTGATGCCTCCAAATCACTGTTGCCATTTCACGAGAGAATTGGTCTCATGAAAGACAGTACAGTGAATTGCCTCATTAAATGGAAATGGAAAGGTAGGAGCAGCTAAAAACTGGAAAAGCCCTGATGTAGTAGGAGTGAACTGCAACCAGATTGCAAAAAGAAGAGCTAGGTGGGAAGCCCACCTAATTCCAGGTTTTCTGACTCTTCAAAGATGAGGTTTTCCCATTCTTCTGTGATCCCTTCCCTTATCTTTCACCACTGTTCCCAAAGCTCTGCAGCTGCTGGGAGCCAGGCAGGAGGTGGAACAGATCTAAAGGGCAAACTAGCCCTGCCCCACCTATTTGGCTCCAATTAACCAACAAATCCATTATAAAACTTAAAATAGTGTCTCAGTTGTTAGAAACTGGGAGTTGTTCACAATTATGTCATCTCCCTTATCTAAACATTCACAGGGTCAAAGCATTTTTAACTGGAGTCTGTCACCCACCCAGTGCCCATGTAATTGCATTAAGGCATTCGGTGACCTCATTTATAGATGAGGCGTTGCAAACACTCCTCAAACCCAGGACCTAAGCCCTGTGGCCAGGATTTATTGAATTTTCTATCACCAAGCAAATTTAGATAAGACTTTTAAAAAA
The DNA here is from genome assembly GCA_013400215.1 of Cisticola juncidis. Taxonomy (NCBI): domain Eukaryota; kingdom Metazoa; phylum Chordata; class Aves; order Passeriformes; family Cisticolidae; genus Cisticola; species Cisticola juncidis. The sequence goes on along the minus strand of VXBR01004752.1, from coordinate 302,575 downwards.
CGTAACCAGTCCTGAACCCCACGGTGTCACCCTTTGTCCCTTCAGCTGAGACAAAGGGAATTTTGGGCACTGCTCTGTATCCCCACTGATTCTGCATTCTCCTGTTGGAGCACATTGCAGCCAGGGCTTGTTTAACCTGTCAACCTGTTTAAGCTGTCAGTTAGAAATAAATATAGTTTTGTATTGCTAGGAAAAAAAAACCTCAAGGAACACTCTGGTTACCCAGAAAAAACCCCATGATGTTCCAGAAGCCACCTACACAATAAGCTTTAAGTAGATTATTAGCTATAGATACTGGCTTGAGACAGGCATTTGGTTATTAAGGAGTGAATAAATACGTTTGTTAAAGCACAGATTGACTTTGGAAAAATAACTTCAAGAGTTAATTTAACAGGTTAACTATGCCTAGTCAGATTACACTAAGATTAAATTGGTAGAGCACAAAGGATGAAGCAGGAAATTTGAGTCATACCAATCCTATGAGCAACGTACAAATTAAAAAAAAAAGAAAGAAAAAAAAAAAAGGAAAGACTTTTATAACTATCCTAGATTCATTAAAAAGGGGTAAAGAAAATAACAAAATCACAAATGCCCTTTCAAACTCAGGATGACCTAAAGACATCCGTTTATTTAAAATATTATATTAAGATGCAAAAAGAACCAGAAATAAACAAAAACATTCCTCTTAATTTCAACTGGTCTAAAAGTAATTAAATCCAGGAAGGCTCTTCTGCTGCCATAAAAGTACAAGATGATGATATTTCCCATCTAAGTGAGACAAAAGCCATCCCATTGTATAATTACAAATACAGACCCATTACAAATGCAGGCTGTATTTTTGTGCTGCTAAAATACAGCCTCCATCACTGCCTGGGACACTTCCTAGGCACTTTCAGCTATGAACAGAGACCACACAAACACAAAATGCCAGCAGCTTCAAAACAGTAAAGCAGTAACTTAAAAGCATAACCTGGGTTTAAGGAGTTGTTTCATTAAGAGCAGCACACTCACCAGGCTAATAAAACACCTGAAAAATCCTTGCTGGTCACATAAACAAGCTCCCAGGAGATAAAAATTAGCTTTTCCTGGCTGAAGCATTATGATTGCTATGTGGATATCTTTCATTAAGTTCCTATTTCCACTTATAATTTCTCATTAGCATTTTTTCCCCTTTTGATCCTTAAACCACCGAAACCCCAAGCCCAGGCTGTAACTCTGCTTTTTCCCCTCCCCTGGTTGTGGTTTCCAGCTCACAGCTGTTCCCCAAAATGGGGCAACTTCCTCCAGCCAAGCTGAGGCAGCTGAAGCAGCTCAGAGCAGAGAGCCAAGTTCCTCACTAGGGCTGTGGAGGTGGGAAGGGGCTTTTCATTTCTCTTTCTTACCAGTCTCCTCCTGTACCACTGGAGGAATTTTTAAGAGCACGTGACAGGCAAGCTCAAGGAGCTGAGCTAAAATCAGCCACTTTTTCAAATAAGGTAAATTTTAACCCAGATCGCTTTTGCAATCCACTTAACACCAGTCACATGAACATTTGGTGTACACAAACACAAGCACCAGGAGACAGGAAAGGCAGAAACAAAAGAATCAAATTCTTTTTGCGGCAGCCCTAACGTTTTAAAGTGACACCAAATAAAATTTGAAGCAACTCCCAGCTAATAAGATTCCATTAGCAGAACTGTACATAGAAAAGGGCAACTTCACAGCAGAGACTTCAGAACCAAGTGAGCTGTTACCTGCACAGAGCAGTTCCTGAGGAGCGAATGCTGCCCCTGCCCTCAGGTTGTTAAAATCCTGTCCTTAATTAGGGGGTGGGAGGTTCAAATCGCCTTTGGAGAATTTAAAGAGCCAAATCCCCCTCCAACAGGCAATAAGCCATGATTTGCATCATGGAGCACCAAATTCCACCAGAGACAGGGGCCCAAGAGCTCCATGCCAGTTCCACCCCTTTGGTCTGCAGGGAAAGCACTCAGTGAAGTCCGGAATCATCTTCTGGTCCAGCTGGGAAACTCTGATCTTTCTTGTGCCATCAGACACCTTCAGCAGGTGATGCAGGCAACCCCTGAGCTCCCTGTTGTTGCTCCTGGTTCTCTTTCAGAGCCTCTTGAGAACAATCTCGCCTCTCTCCAGCTGTCTGTGAAGATTACAGTGCTCTCTCCTCTGGACTTTTAACTCCCTCTTCTTGCTATATTCTCCTTGGACAAGTTTATCCAGAGATTTCCATACCATTTATATTCTGAAATTTTAAGACTGTCAGAAACATCAGGTTCTTCCAACAAATGGAATAACCATTCCTGCAAATTGGACCTATACTCTCCTACACATGAAACTTGCATTTTTTTGTCCTGTCCTTTTCACTGGAGTGCTATGTTACCTTCCTCTAATGCATTAAGCAATGGAACAGGCATCTGCCACATGCTTGGGCTCATGTTCCTCCAGAGAGGCCAGTGCAAGAGAGAGGTTTTGCACTGGCATCTTTGGATTCATATTGAAAACTCAATAAAGAACACGATGAGAAAGAGTTCTGATGCAGAAATAGGCAATAATATCCACTGATATGGCTGATGAGCTTAACTTGCCCTCAGCCTATAGACTTTGCCCTCTTTGCACAACTTCTATTGATCTTCAAACACATGGCTGAGAATTGTGGCAGCCTGGTGCACAGTGTTGGTCCCTAAGTCAGTGTGGCAGCAGGAAAGGATAAAACCCTTGCTAGTTCTCACAATATAAACTGTCACATCTCATGAACCAGAGCACTTTTAGTGGAGAGTTAAAGGTGAGAGAATATTACTGTTAGCCTGGTAATCTCTCACTGCCACATTTGTGCCGTTTCCTTATGCCAGATCTGGGGACACTGCAGGGAGGGACACTGGAGGTGAGGATTAGCTCAACAGACTAACCTGCCAGAAAACTATTCTTTTTTTTTCCCGTATTCATTTTGTACCACAGAAAGTGCTAAGGCTGCTGAACAAATCCACTTTGCATGTGGACAAAGTTAGGGAAATATAAACCACTGACACCCTGAGAGTCACCTCTTCTTAGATTAAATGAAGCCTAATGTGTGTTCTCTTGGGCCAAGCCTCAAACTCATCTTCAACCAACTTGTCTGATTAAAATTAGACAATTGTGCATATGCAGGAAAAGATCAGAGTTACTCTTGCTTCTCTCTGTCATTATTTTAGCACATCTTCATTCATTTATAAAAAGAACTAAGAGGACAAGAAAATAATTTTGATTACAGGTTGCAGAATTTTGTTTTTCACAATATTGAAGGAACTAACAGGCACAAAAGGAAGAATAATTCAAACAAACCAAAAATGTAGAAGAGCAGATCCTTGTTTTTTGTAGTATTCTAGAGTCTCATCCTGCTGGAACTGTGCTGGATGACAAGGATGCATACTTGACTTCAGAGCCAGGTTTTTCCCTCAGAAAATATAAACATGCCATTGATTTCAGTGAAAATTACTAAAGACTCTTAAGTTAAACCCAAATATTTAGTGAACCAAAATCAGTAGAGGGAGCATACCAAAAACATCCCTGCTGAGTGTAGTTCTTCTCATTCCTCAAAGCTGCAATACTTGCTTTTCAAGCTATTTAACTAAGTCAGTCTTTTAAATAACATGATGAAATTATATAATAAAATTAGTTCACATACTAAATAACTGCATCATATCACCCATTTATCCCCCTTGAAAGAAGCTGCTTAAATAATCCCACTGTTAGCGCCTGTTAAAGGAGACACTTGTAAAATGTGTCCTTTATTCTCCCAAAAGATGGGCTTTAGTGGAGTTAGCATAGCCATGGAAAAACCTCTGGTACAGATATGGCGATAGAAGTCTCTCCATACACCACCAAAAAATGGTTAAGTTCTACCCACAAGGACAGAACAGCTAAATACAAAATAAAAATCCATCTCTTTCTAGTAAGTTAAACTATTATTAATATGCTGAACAGGCAATGACCATGGTGAACATTCCACAAGTTTTTTATCTTATTCTTCAACTGAACAATTTGAACAAAGATTTCTGAACATAATCTTTAGCTTTAATCAGGCCAACTTTTGTCCACCTGCCTGGAAGCTCTTCATTAGCATTACTAATGCCTTCACCATGTGCATTATTTCCATCAAAATGAACTTTATTTCCATTCAAAATCTGCTTGTTGAGGTATGGACTATGGAGAGAGACACTTTGAGCAACTCCACTGATATTTATTCGTTCTCTGCACTACAGAATTCTTATTTGTTAGGTTTTGTATCATGTACAGAAATTATAAACACTGTGATAAAGCTCTCTTTGTAGACAAAATAAACAAAGTAGAAAAGTTCCCAGCCTGACCATTAAATGCCCAATTTGGTTCTGTCATGCTCTGAGCAGCCCTGGGCAGCTATAGAAATGTGGTTTATTAAGAGAATGGCTGTGGTATTTAGTTTTTGTGAAAAGCTGTGAAGATGTACAAAAGCAGGACAAATAGAAAGGTCTCTAGTGCTGAATGTGGTCAAGGGAAGCCTTGTAGTAAATAAAAGGAGTTTATTTTGAACTGTTCAGTCATGTTTGAGAAGCAAATTATGCTGTGAGATACGAACATGAAAAGATATTTTTTAAACAGTTTGGGGAAGATCCCACAGCAAGATAAGCTGTGAGCTCAGCCATGGGGCTGTGGATGTGCAGAACAAAGAGAAAAAGCCTCCAGGAGCCTTCAAGGGAAAAAAAAAAAAAGTCTCATTGTGAAGAAACAGCTTTTCAGTTTCCTTCTCCAGAACTGTGGGCAGTGACAGAATTGCACTGTGGGAGACAGACAAAACCAGAGATGCTGGCTGCCTGAAACACCAGAGATGACAGAAAAAGAGCAAAAAATGAGTAGCTTTTACTGAGACCTTGAATACTCTATTTAAATCCACAGTTACTGTTGGGATTTGACTCTAAATCAAAAATATGTACTGTATTGTTAAAAACTATAAGGGAGGGTAGCGCATATGAGTAATAATAATTGTGTGTTTAAAAACTGGGATCTAGAGATTAGTGGCAACGTTAACATTTTTTTTTCTCTCTGTACAGATCATCTTCAGTTCTTTCAGGCTTGGAAAAAAAATCATAGAGTATTATGAGACATAAATGTGTTTTATTCTCATTGAGAAGTTGTGTCCTGGAATATAAAATGTTAGAGAAAAAAAATAGAAGTACTAATGCAAAAAGTTCTGATTGTTCTATGGAATAGGGTGTTTGAAAGGTACAGGGTGAAAAAGAGAAACAATTAGTAACTAATGACTATTTTTTCATATATTAGCAGTTTTTCTTGTAGTCAAAAGTCCCAAATCAAACAGAATAATTTCTTACATTTTTTGCATTGTCCTCTGAAATAATCTTGTGCTATTTTTTTATATATTCCTTGTTTCTAAACAGCATAACTGGAGCAAGAACTATGTTTCCTTACTGTTCTGTTAAAACCTAAAAGCAGAAAATCTTTCGGAGAAGATTAACCTTGTTGGGATCTAGAATTACAGACTGAGTAGTCAAAATGGAGAAAAGAGTGACAACACAATTCACATAAAACAGTTCATTGCTTTAAGGAGGGAAAATACTTGTAACAGAGAAGTAACACTTTGGAAAATATAAACCTAAAAACTATGTTGATATTTTGTTTCCTAACTATTAGGGGAGCCTGGCCTGGAGTAAATGAAAATTGCTAATTATTTCTTTTGCAAATTAAAACAGTTACTCAGTTTAATGAAAAAAGTGCCTTGACACAAGTAAACTTTGTATTTTTACTGTATAATTTAATAACGGAATGGCTCATCTAGTTTCAGATTTTAAATCGGAGCTGGATTTAGTCAGTCAGGTTAAACTGGAAGTTTGCTGTAAGCACAATTACCTCCCCAGCGTATTCAACACAAAATCTTTCCTAAACAATAAGTGGGAAACTCAGCTTCCTCTTCCTGCAAGGCAAAAACATCTAGGTTATCTTGGAACTGAAAAGTTTAAAGCCCAACAAATGAGCTGTGGTGCAGCCATCTCACAGCTGGTTAAAAACAACTGCACCCATGGAGAACTAACCTTGCTGAAGTGTCATCCTGAGCCATTTAAAGGAATGTTCAGAATCAGCCATGGTTTTAATTAGCATTTGTGATGCTGTGCATGATTGTAATGCGAAATGTCACTGTGGAAAGGTTAATATAAGATGTTTAATGTACCTTTGAATCACTAATAAGTTTTATACATGTGTGATAGTAACTTCTTGTGGCTTCATTTGCAGAAACACTATAGAATGTTCAATTATTGCCTTTAGAAAGCCAGGAAATTATGGTTTAGATTAAATAAAGCCTTAGGAAACAAATAATTCTTGGAATTATCAGTGAGTGGATTTTCTGTGGATTTAAGTTTGCAAATAAATAATATTTATTAAGTAGTCAAAGAGAGTATTTTTTAGAAAGTGAGGTAGTTTTGTCAATAGAGATTATTCATATGCAATCAATGTTCTTCATTTATTTTAATTGCTTAGCAGTTAATACTTCTAATCCTATTTTCCCACCTGTTAAGATGAGCTATGCAACTCCATGCTTTTCTTGTTGTTGTTTACAACATGCTCATGCACTGTAAACAAGCTTAGACTGATTTCCTTCTGAAGATAAATTCAGGATTTTTTTTTTTAAATTCCTAAATGTAAATCGATTCCACTAAAACCGCCAAAAGGAGGAAAAGACAGGAGAGTTAAAAAAACTGACTGCAGTGATGACACTGATCAAGAAGAGAGAAAAGCTTCCAGCCCCACAGGAGCAGGGGAAGGATTGTGTTGTGTTTTCTGTGGTACAGTGGTTGTGCTAATGACATAGAATTTCTGGATGAAAAGCTAGGAATGTACTGCTGGGTGACTTAGCAACATATTTCCTGTTTGTGGTTAAGTTAAATATTGTGTGTTTTCTCTTATGGTAGCATACAGANTTTTTTTTTTCCCTCCAGTGCAGTTAGGACAAAGACTAAAACATTGTTAACTTTCTTCCTCAATTCTAGAAATGTGGAGAACAGAACATTTCCCAGGGACAGAAAACTGAGTTGCCATTCTGGTGATCTGTCAACTGCACTTTTCAAGCAGAAACCTGTGCATTCTCTGGCAAATGGAAATTCTACCCCTGAATTATGAATTCTCATAAATCCAGAATCATTTTCCTTTTCAGATATAGTTGGAGTGAGTGTCCTCTGCAACCTTGCATGATTACACTTTTGGTCTGTTTAGAAGGAGAATGTTAAGAGCTGTAAGATCTCATATTGCTGGGTTAGCCACTCATCCTCAAAGGCCTATTTCATCAGTTCAGATATAAAATAATGCACGTTTTGGGGATGCTCAGAATACCTCATGCTTATCAGTGTTTGATCATTTCACTGTAAGGTAATTGTGTGATCTCTGTGAGCTGCTGTGGTTGTGTGACTGAATAGGACTTAGATTACACATGAAACCATAAGGAGAAATGTCAGCACCTACAGAGCAGTGGCTTTTTGGAGTTACGTGTTTGCAGCATTGTGAAACAATATTTATGATAAATAGCTCTGAAATCCATTTTCTTCAGAGATGAAGCCAAGTTAAGAACAGTTTGTATAACCACTCATTTCCACCCTCAGGCCACACTGTTGCTCTCAGAGTTGAGCCAAAATACTGCATTGCTGTGTCTGCCAAAATGAGGTTTGTCTGCTTGCCTTAAGCAGATTTGTGGTTTTCTGGAGAGTTTTCTGTTTGTTTGTTTTGATGTTGAGTGGTTTTTCCATGTGAAGTTTTCCTGATTGGAATAGCTACATTATTTCTCTTCACTCCTTTTACTTGGAATTACCTGCAGGGTTTATATGGTCATAAAGGTCCTTAGTTCATACATGGAATATTTGCTTCTGAGTCCTAGAAACTGGAGTGGAGTGGGGGAAGAACACTAAAATGCAGCAGTATGACTAAAAACATTTTCAAAAAGAAAACAGCAGGCTTTAACTTCTGCTGAGGAGGCTGTGAAGTGGATCTAATGACACTTGATCTATAGCAAGCTTTTCAAAAGCAGGTCTCTAGCAAATCCTGCAGCAATGTTTTGTACAACACAAAAAATTTCAAGCCACAGCTGAAAACTCCAAATGGAGACTTGCAAACCAATTGTAAATCAGAGGTTTTTTTAAAAAATGACATAACTCTGCTAAGCAAGCAAGCAAGCAAGCAAGCAAGCATCTGTCCCAGGAGAGCAGGCAAGCCCAGGAAGGGGAACTAAGAGCAGCTGTGGGATGACTTTTCATCACATGATGCAACTGCAGCCTGATGGTTGTACATCTTTTCTCCATCACTCAGACACGAGTACAGTAATTACAATGTACCAGCACTAAACAGCTAATCTCCCGTGCTTTCAGTAATGTGCGGTGTCCCCACACCTTTTTTTCATGTTCTGCTAAAATCAGTAATGTGATCTGAGTTTTACTCCATCAAAATTAATTAACTCGAAGCCTGACTGTACATTTGCTCAATTTTCTCAATTTCTCACATGTGCACTTGCTTTCACTCACACGACAAATTATTTTTGGCATGTTGTCTCAGCTGCTCCTGAATCTTAGAGGTCAATTCAGTGTAATGGTTTTACTGAAGAACACTTGGCTAATGCAGTATGAACAGCATTGTGGCAAATGTACAAAATTTGGGGACAAAAAGCTCTTGAGAACTTAAGAGTTATGCTGAAAAAATAGTGCTACAGAATTTGGTTTAAAAACTCTTAAATTTGTGCACAGAGATGCCAGGCTGTTGGAAATTATTCTCTGTTTTCTCTGAATGTGGTCTGACTGAACTCTGTTCTCCAGATATGGGCACTGCTTAATACAGAAAAATAGTGACAGCAGAGAAAACCCAAAATGGTCATTAGAGCTAATTGAAAAGAAGAAAAAAACAGATTTGAGCATTTCTCTTTAAGTAATCATTGTTAAACTGTTGCTGTAGAATGATATGTTGTAAACTATAAATGGATGTAGTTGGAAATAGGATTACATTGCCAGACATTACAAACAAGAGACTAAATCAATGATTACTTGATTAATTTCATCATTCTAATCTAGGTATGGTTAAGATGGTATCATAAACTATGTCCAAATAATTATTGTTAAAAACAACAGAATGAAAAAAAAAAAAAAGATTTATACAGGAAGGAAGAGATGAATCTCAAAGGAAATTTTGAAACAGAGCAGCTAGACAGAGCTGGCCTATTTTATGTCCTAACTTCTGCTGTCAAGATTCTACTTTGATTTTAAGACCCCTACCAGTTTCAGAGCTGTCATTTTATTTGAAAGCTGGTATTGTCAGATTTTAGCGAGGTGTTTTCATTGCTGGATTTAAAAGATAAATATTCTCCCATAAATATTAAAGATAAAAGATAAATATTTTACATTCTTACTCAGGTAAGCCTCGGAGAGTCTTACAAGAAATGCTGAGAGCCTCCTGAATCTCAGGCTTAGTATCATTGTGTATGTATTAGACAGAGATCAGAAATTCACTATTCTGTCTTGCTTGCCTTTTCAAAAGTACAACCCCCCTGTGGAAGCAGTGCTGAGTTGGGATCCTCTCCTAGGGGGCAATAAACCGATATACCTGTATGTGAACTCCAAAGGATTGCCCTTGTCCCAGATCATGATGGTGTTCACGACCACTTTCTCAACTTAATTTAGCAAGTATAAATTCAGCTACAGCAATGCAAAATGTGTATTTTCGTTTAAAAATAGTCACGACGTTGATACAAAGACATCTGTCAACACAACACCTTTAATATCCAGACATGTGACCCGTGATTTTTCTGGCGTCTGTGCTGATGAAGAGCATCCTGAGACCTGCAGTTCACACAGCAAGGCTCAGCCAAAGGAATTCTGGAACCCACGGAAACGATTTAAACCATTTTTCACTATTGTAAGCCATGGGCACGGTTAGGCGACTCAGATATTGTTCAGCCTGGAGGAGGGAGAACCAGCTTTGGAGTGCTCTTGGTGGCCTTTCAGGACTGCCGGGAATCTTCACGAAAGATAGGGCAAGACTATTTACAAGAGCACATAGTGACAAGACACGGGGGAATGGGTTCAAACTGGAAGAGCACATGTTTAGATTAGATATTAGGAAGAAATCCTTCCCCGTGAGGATGGGGAGGCCTTAGCCCAGGTTGCCCAGAACAGCTGTGGCTGGGCGTGTCCAAGGCCAGGTGAGACGGGGATTGCAGACACTGGGGACAGCGGAAGGTGACCCCGGCCATGGCAGGGGCTGGAAGCACATGCGCTCCAAGGCTCCTCCCAGCGCCCCGTGCCATAAAGCCCGGCCGGAGCGGGGCCGAGCCCTTCCCGGCTGTGGGCGCTGCTGGGGGCGGTCCGTGCGCGCGAGGGGCTCCGCCATTTCCTGCCGCGGGCGCAGGGCGCAGGCGCGCTCAG
>VXBR01004752.1:199690-292072 GCA_013400215.1 Cisticola juncidis | reverse complement strand
TAAAGGCGTGGGGGTTTGGGGGGCTGCTCGGAGAGCCAGCCGGCAGCGCCCGGGAGGGCCGGGCCGCTTCGCTGGCCATGGGAATTCCCGGGCGGTGCCGCGCCGGGGTGGGCGCTGGACCGCGGGCGGCGGGAGTTCCCACGCTCGGACGGGGACAGGGACAGCGACAGCCCTGCTCCGCAACCTCTGCCCCGCTCCGGTGACAGAGCGCCGGGTGCGGCCGCCTCTCTGTGAACAATCCAGAGCGCTGGTGGTCATGATGCACACCACGTGCTTACCAATGGAACGTGTCACTTAATGGAAACATAATTTTAAGTTTACGTGGTTTCATAATTTTTTTTTTTTTTTTTTTTTTTTTAACAAATCATTTTTAGCGCTGCCGTTTGTCTATTATGGCTGTGCTCTTTTTATTTTTTTACTGGCAGACCTGATAAGTTGAAATGCGGGTGGAGTTCGAGGCAGCATCACTGGGTTGTATCACACTTCAAAAATGCTGCAGTAGCAAAACCAGCTGATGTGACAGTGTTTACCTTTGATTGTTTACCTTTGTTAGTTACATGTGTTAAATCTACCCGGTTTAGCTTAGGTCTTAGTTAGATTTTCAAGAGCAACAGTGTAGCGGACGCTTAAAACTCCCTGAGTTTTCTCGGAGAGAGTAATAGTTACAAACTTTATTTACCCTGTTGCAAGGGTTTTCCCCGATACTGGTAAAACTAAGTCAGTATTCAAATTTTCCCACCGTATGTTCCTTTTAGTCAGTATAGAGCTTTTAAATAATCAGCCTGACATATGTACTTTGGGGTAATTTCTTGTTTTATTTGGGGTAATTTCTTGAGATTTTTGTTGTGTGTGGTTTGGTTTGGGTTTTTGTTTGTTTGTTTGTTTTGGGGGGGGTGGTTGTTTTTTGTTTTTTTGTTTTGTTTTTTTTTCTTTTTGGTCACGGAAGATGAAGTGAACGTATGGGGAAGTTGGTTAATATATAACATGAGGCATAGAAAAGTTACTGAAAGGTATAATTGTTTTGGAGGATGACAATCAGGAGCTGAATGACTTAAACTGTGCTTGTTTTAAAAGTGACAGTGTGTATCTTGGCAAAAGATAAGCCAATATGGTGTCTTGTTTTGATTCATGGTGTTATTGGAAACAAACTCGTGTTTCCTTGCATAGGATAATCTCTGTAGAAACAAGATGTTTGGGTGTGTTTATACTACCTTTACTATTTCCTGCTAAAGTAGCTAAGAAGGCTGCCTGAAGGTTTGTGCAGGGAACTGATTTAAAAATCGTCAAGGGAAGTGCTTCTATTGCAAGCTGTGAACATAAATTTGAATTTTGCTCTAGCAGAAGAGGACTCTTTTCTGATAGAAACATGTAATTTGAAAAATCAAACTGAAATGAGCTCAAATTATATTGAACAGGGTGACTATTTCCATTGCATGGTCTATTCAGTTGTTCTGGAATCACTAGAATAAACTTCCCATTGAGTGGAAAAAAAGAACATTATGTTATTATTTGATTTAATTCACATCGATATGCTTTTGTTTCTTGAGGAGGTGGATGATTACAGTCCAGCAGCACCATGGGTCAGAGCAGGGATATGTTGCTCAAATCAGAACCTTCTGAAAGATAGTTTTGCCCTGGGATACGTGACTGGCCTCTTATGATGTAGTTGAATGAGTGGGTTGAATAGGAAAGCAGATTTCTTGTCACTCTGGACATGATATACACAAATGGTTTATAAACCTGACATCAACAGAAACTTACTTTTGAGGGAGAGAAAGGGTTGGGATTCAGGTGTGCTTTAAATGGAGTTGGGGTGACTGGACAGACTTATCAGTAATTACTATGGGATTGTGAGGGAAGAGCAAGCTTGTAATCAGGGAAAGGCTTCATCCATTATAGAGGAGAGTGATCTTACAAAACTTTGTTGGCTTCAGTTTGGAACCAATGAGGAACTGGTTCTACTGAGGCTGGCAGTGTCTTCAGGCATTGTGAGAGCAGTCTTACTTGTACCTCATCTCTGTTCCCTTCATTGTGCAAATAAGATAAAGGTGTATTTGGGACTTGTGACAAAGGAGTCACCTTTTTGCTGGTCCTGAGTTGTCATATACAAAGTTCCTCACAGTTAGATGTTGAGATTTTCTTGGTTCATCTTTGTAACCCGGAATTCATCAAGTTTCAGTGGAGTTACAGAGATGAATCAACTTGTGCTCTGTCATGTGCTGGGTGGAATTCAAGGAGGTCTCAGTGTGCTGGCAGGAGTGTGCCTCTTGCCCAGAACTTATTTCACACATCCAGGGGAGTGCTGAGCAAGGGCTTGGTGGGAGAAGGTATGCAGCTACACAGAGCGGAGAAAGTATTTTTGGTTCCTGGCACAGAAGCTGAAATTAAGCAAATCCTTGGGAAGAAGTCCAGAAGAGTGATTTTTATATGATAAAAATGGCTCTAGGTGACAGAGGGCTGAGAACTGAAGCTGTTATCCTGAGGGAAGGGAGACGAGAATAGAAAGGTGGAAGGTTTTTATTTTCCTGTTCTCTTCATCTGAATCTAAAAGGCATACAGTGGTGCTTGGCCTGCAGAAGTATAATGCTTTGTTTGGTAGGTTTTTTTAAGGGCTGCAGCCTGATCAATGGCACTTTTTCCTGATTGACAGGAAGCAGGCCTGGGCTATTGAGAGAGAGTATGTGCTGGGAAAGAAAACAATGCTTTAAAGTATTTCTCTATAAGACAATTGATGACTATGCACACACACAAGTAATTAAAGTGAACTGTATCAGAACTACTAATTCTTTTATTTTCTGCTTTAGGTAGTTGGCAGAGGTATTCAGGTTTCATACAATTTGTTGGATGTGACAGAACAGTGCAATGAAGAATTTAGTTCTAGTTTTTATAGCAGTAGTGTGTTAACGGGAGTATTTTACTGAAGTTTGATGTCAGTGTTATGAGCACCTGTACTCATAACTGCTGCCGAGGGAGCTCTGGGTTGGTGTTTTGTTTGGGTTTTTTCTTTATTTTTGCTGCCGTGAGGACTAGAGGCTAGAGGAATAAGTGCCTGGTATTTCTGTCGTCATTCTTGTTTACACTGAAATGGGCAGAAAAGATGTAAATTGTTTTGGCAAACAGTCATCTGATCTCATGTCAGCCCTGAGAACAGTCTGGCAGGAGGTGGCAGAGAGCAGTCCCATGCATTTGGCAACATGCTTGTTTTGCTTGTTTTAAAGCATGCCTGTTCTGCTAGGGCAAACAGACTAAATTAAGGTTGTCAGGGAGATTGCTGGGGTTCCTCTGTTGGTTAATGTTTAACTCAGATGTTCTTTGCTCTCATCCATGCTTCAGTGTCACATGGGAAACAGATAATTCTGTCGGGGACCTAGGAAGTGGGAAGTGCTTGAAAGTGTCAGGTCTGATTTGACAGAGCTGGTGTAGCTTACCAAGGGTTTGGCAAGTTGCGGATCTTTTTGACTGAGAAGTTGAAGTCAGACTTTTTACAGAAATTCATGGCAGAAGATGGGGGTGACACAGGTCATAAAATAGAGCAAGAGAGGTTGCTGGAGAGGAGACTATAAGGGGAAAATAATTTAAAGAATTAATAAGTGTCTGTTGGTCAGAGGCACTGAAATCACTCTTCTTAGAAGATTTCAAGTTCTGAACTTGGACAGTCTTTAGCATGCTGATGTGAATTTGATGAGTGACCGTGCTTTTTGGGGAGGTATTTAGACTGCACTAAGAGAAGAATGAGATCCTTTCAAGCTTCTATTGTTCGGTGAGCCAGTGCTTGGAAAGAGGTGCTGTGACAGGATATGGGGTGCTCTGGGAGTGTTAGAGCACTAGGTATCTAGAAACTAACATGCCCGGTGTTTTTTGGCAGTGTTTTTAATTCAAGTTAATAATATGTCAGTTTAGGGTTAGAGAAAGTGCATGGTGGCCAGTGCCATGCTAACACACACTGCTTTACACCCAGGTTCCCTCCAGGTCTGTGTGGGAGCTGTTCAGTTCAGGATTCTCCACTTACTACAAACCACATTTCTGAAAGTGGCTGCCTGCTGAGTGTGATGTGGCCTTTAAAATCAGATTAGGAGAAAGACGTGTAACTTACAAAACAAATTGTTAGGGGGAAGAGAGCCTTTAATTTGAGAGCAAGTGGATTTGGTGATTCACCTGAGGAGCATCTCATATTTTGTTTAAAAGCAGAAGTTGTACTTAACAGTGAAGTCTTTTAAACCTCTTGAGCTTTGAGACAAATCAAGAGCTAGGAACTCAGCATTCTGACTAATGTGCCATAACCTGGCATCAAACAGTGGAATAAAAGCTTTTATGAAGAAACTTTAAAACAGAAGTAAGCTGAGTGTGCTTGGGAGAAGTTTCCCAGCTGTGTTTCACCATCCATATCAGGAGTGGAGTGATTTAAATTGTGCCTATCTATCCCTGTCAGACTGTGTGCTCCAGGACCCACCAAAAAAAAAAAAAAAAAAAAGCTGAGTACTTCTTGCCTGACTCCTTTAGATATCTGTGTACTGCATACGTGAACTATGAGTCAGGTTGAGCAGAGATTTTTGGCAATCAAATGTTTTGCATTTGAAATCATAGTGTCTCTAAGTGAAATCTGTGCATTCCTTCACAGCATTCTTGTCTCAAGTGTATGCTTCAGGAAAAAAATGCACCAAAATGCTTGTGTTCTAAAAGAGTCTTGGTCTTACTAGATCCAAGTCAGGATATTCCAGCAAGTGAAGTTAGCTAGGGTGCCACCATTACTGAAGAATAAAATTCACGTCTTATGAAACTTCTGCTGCCTAGAATTATTCTGGTCAGGCACTGCTGTGACATGGAAGGGTAGGGCATGCTTGGTGCTGATGTCTAGGTGAATGTTGAAGCTTTTAATGGGAATTGCTATTGACACTGTACATGAGATGATAAAGACAGTGATAAGCCTATCTGTGGTAATTAAACTTCCTGAACTACTCCTTGTAAGACAAAACCGGAGTGCATTTCTGTACATTACAGGAAGCTTTGCAAACAAAGCAGATTCCACCCAGGCCAAGTGAAAGGCAGCTGTGAGAACTGACAGTGTGTACAGTAAATGGAAGTGATGCTTTCAGAGACTTCAGGTAGTGTGGTGCTAAATATTCAAGTGTTCAAGAGTGAACTTTGGTTTTGGTATCTCAAGTAGCCTGTAAAGTTGCCAGTGACACTGGGATTGCTGGTGATCCGGCAGAAGGAAAAGATCTGCCTAAAAACTTGGAGTGGGTTACAAGATGATTTCATTTTTTCTGCATCACTTGCTGTTCTCTAGAGGTAAACAACAAAGCAGTAATGGGTGATATTATCCCACTGATTCTTTTCATCCTTGTCCAAATTTGGAGTACAACAAGCAATGTCAGTTGCTGCTGGAGCAACTGTCAATTTCAGTTTGTTCTCTGTCAGTTTACTTGTTCAACCTTAAAGCACAAGAAGTAAGGAAATTACTAAAATGAATGGGTTTGTGCAGTTGCTCACAGCTTTTATATTATCATTCCTTACATCCAGTGGTTTTTTTTTAATAGTCCTGTAACTTGGTTTAGAAGGAAATAAGGTTTTTTTCTTAAAATTGGCTATGGTGGTAGAGCATATAATTTTGAGAGATTACCAGTTGAAAAACCTTCTTTAGTATTTGTGTAGCAATTGATAAAGTTCCAGATAGACACAGCTAACTTGTCTTAAACTTGCATATTGGTTTTGTATGAAACTGATCTTCAAATCCTGTGAATGCAGTGGCTTTTTGCTGCAGTAGTTCGGAGTGAGCAACTCAAGGATTCACACTTGCAAGTGTAGTTCCTAACAAGTAGATGGATGGGAAGTTGGGTGACAAAAGTAGCACTAACACAACCTGCAAGGCAGATATATTTTAGCTGGTAACAATTAATTGTATGGGAAAAAGGGGTGCCAGTTGAAAGAATCGGCTTTTTTTAGGGAGCAGTATGGGCTTCAGCACTCTTCTCTGCTCCCCATGGTGCTCTGCTGGCATAAGTTTTGTATGGCAGTGGGACACACAAGGTCACGAAAATGAACCTGTCAGAACAACTCCTTTACTATTTACTCCTCTTTGATTTCTAGAACTAATAAGACTAGTGTTGTGGCATGTTAGAGCTCCTGCTATTGTTTGAATTTGTCTAAAGTTCTTCCACCAGTTCCATGAAATTGTGTCTGCTTTTCAGCCCTCTTCTCCTTGATTGCTATTTAGCTGGACATGGTGGGATAGCAGCACAGATCTGAGAAGGATCTGCTATGGCAATGAAATGATATTTTGATGTACATCATGATCTAAATCATGGACTCTACTAATTTATAGAAATGGAGAAATACCTTGAAAGTTCAATTCTGGAACAAGCCACACATGAGAATTTTATGGTTTGATACAGCTCCTGAAGGTTTTTGGCTCACCTGGGTGTGGTAATATTTGCCCTGAAGGTGTAGTGCATAATGTAATGTCACCACACCTTCTCTGTTGTGTAAGGCAGAAATGTTCTGAAGAGTTTCTAATGGATACAGGCCCCTCCTGTGGAAACAGGAAACTCATGTGAGAGTGGGAGAGGGAGAATGTCAAGGTGGTGCTTGTGGCAGGAAGCTTTCTTGTAAGATTCCCTACCTTTGTGTGATCCTCAGAGAAAATCATTGGAGACAAGAGGGTTTTGGAGAAAGTAATGAATACAGTGAATGTCTGATGTGTCTGCTGCCTGCAAGTGTTCTTTACATAGTGTTACTAAAGATCTTTTCAATTTATAACCATCTAAACTTGTTTCAAAGGTAGAAAATACTAGTGTAAAAGTGACTGATTAAAAACAATGTCATTGGGAAAAGGTTCTGCCTTGTATTCCTTAGTGATTTTTGTGTGTATGTAAATATATATATTAACACAGTTAGTGCTGCCCTACTTATAGTGGAAATATGAACTTTCCTTTTTATAACAAGACCTCATTAACATATTTGTCCCTTTGAGTGACAGTAAATACAGAAGAACTTGCTTGAGGATTGTGGAACTTTGAGTGCTGCTACCTCACAATTTAGAATAAGTTTCTAAATAAAAGAAACGAAAATATTTTGGGAATAGTACTGTAGAATCCCAGCCCCTGCTGCTGCAGGACTGTTGCTCTACAGCCAGGAAAGCAGCAACTGTAATTTTAGGTTCCAAAGGCCGACAGAATTGCAGGATTGGTGGGTGCAGGTTGGTTTGAGGGACACAGGCCTGATTCTTTGTTCAGGGATTAGCTGGTCAAACATTAATAACTTTGTCCTGGCTGGAGTCACATAAACTGCACCATACTACGTGTGTAGGCATGAAGATTAGAGGAAATAACCCGAGACCTTGGATGTCCCTGTGGACACCTTTTTGTCAGAATTAGTCGGTTATGTGTTCACAAGTGTCTCTCTATAAACTCAGTTTGGGCTCTCAGGGATGGTGGAACATGGCAAAATAAGTACTTCGGTCAGGAAAATGTTAGTTCTGCAGTTCATTACTCTTTCTTATTATGGTAAGAGCTAACGATGGTTGTTATAATGACCTTTAAGGATGCCTGTAGTTTAGTGTTTTTTAATGAATGTAGCTTTGTCAGGAACAAATACAGAGCCAACATGAGATTCATTTGATTCTAACTCCTAATAACAGAATACAAGCTGTTAATTCTTATGCAGTATAAAGTTTTCTGCTTTCCTGTCTGCAATTTTGGTTCTTCATGTTCTTTCTCTTGCTGTGAATTATTTTTGTCTATTAAATTTGAGCAACTTCTGAAGTACTTTGGTTTCATAATGGAGCTGTGCTGGATGTTTGCATTTGTAATTATGCGAGCACATGAATAGATGAGAACTTGACAGTTACTAAGAGTTGGTGTGGTTGTAGGTCCCAGTTGTATTAGAACAGCAAGAATTTCCAGAAAGAAGACAGAAGACAAAGCACATCAGGCTGAGAACATACATTGATGCCCTGTACCTTTTAATTTTTTTGCCAGCCACATTCAGTGGGTAAATGAAAAGCAACAGGTTAGAGCACAACGCCTGGAACTCGAAGGGTAATCCCATGGCAGATGGCCAAGTTCCAAAGCTGACACACAAACTCAGCTAACTGTGCTCCTTCAGGCTGGCTCTGCCCCTCTTTTGGAGCTATACAGTAGCTTTGCTATCTGAGTTTGTACACAGGGAAATAAATTTTACAGTAACAAATTCACAGCAGTGAATTTTGTTTTCATCCTCCAATTTATTGTAGCTTCGTGGAGATTCTCCCAAACTAGACAGGGAAAGAGTGCAACAGAAGGCTTTGGTGAAATTTCTGCCAGTAAACCAGAGAGGCAATTTGCATTTTCCATATGCATCCATATTTGAACTTCAGACAAAGCTTGGGTGGATAGGACAAGCTTCCTAAATCCATTAAGATGAGTTTATAGTGTTCTGTGATTCACACTAATTCCTGAATGACTTCTAAGATAAGCAGTAATCCTATCAGTTAACATTTCACATTTTAAAATAATTGTTTTGTAAAAAACCTTTATAAAATTCATGTGAGTGTTATGGGGTAGCCAGAGAAATGTTAATGTTAAATGTTGAGTTTTAAATATTGAGATAGGTCATGTTTTGTTTTTGGTTTTTTTTTGCTTCTCATTTAGCAGAAAATAGCAGATTCTCCATTATCTGTGACAAGGTTCTCTAATTGTCCCGAATTCCAGTTTCTTTATAGGGACTCTCACATGTACTGAAGTAAATGATACCATGGGATTCCTCATTGAGTACAGTGTGATTCCTCTCTGTTCACATGGTGCTTCATTTCCTACTTCCCCAAAAGACAGATAATCTTCTAAGGATGCTGTCATAAACAGGAAAGAATAGGGAAAAGAACAGAAAGACCTTGTATGTGGCACATTGTTTAACCCAATATTCTTTGCCTGTTGAGTTACATTATGGCCCATGCCTGTGGAAATGATTCAACCTTGAATTTCAATTCTTTGAGGAAAAGCCAGAGTTCCCTGCTATGACAACAGCAGTACTCATTTTTCCAAGTTTTAATATCACATAATTTATTATTAAGAGAGAAAAAAGTGACTTTACCATCAACTTACTGTAATTTAGGTATCAAATACTGCTCTGATTAAATACTTGCTCTTTACTAGTAGGTCTGTCTTGGAAGACAGACAACATTATTCTAAGAAGCTGTTGACATGATCCCTGTGACCATGTTCCAAATCTGCTGAGTACATACAAAATGAATGGTCTTCACAAAGAATTCCAGCTCCTTTGGCTCACTACATCCCTTCTGCTGCCAGTTTCTTTGTGGGATGTGTATTGATTGGTTGGATTTTCTTACTGCTTACAAAACAACCCAAACAAAGCAGATACATATTCTCACTTTCTCAAAGTCTATCAAAGGCAATATATTCAATTTTCAAGGAACTGCCCGATATCCAATGAAGCGCCTGCAGTTTGCTGTGGGTGTTCTGCTTTATTTTTGAGTGTGTCAGTCCTCTCCCAACAGATGCATTCTGCCAGTTTACCTTCAAATGGTTTTGTAGGAAAATCCAAATGGAGTCTGACACTTATTTCAGTGTTCACTGTACCCACAAGAGCAAGAGATGTTCTACACAACCATCAGCATGCTCTGAAAAATCTTACCAAATCTCTCCCTGCATAGAACAGCAAGATAAGTTTACAAAACCTGAGCCTCGCTCTGTGCTGGGGTATTTGGCTATCCTTGCATGTGCTGTCACAGAGGAAGCAAGTAAGCAGAAATGAAAAAAAATATATTAGAGTGATGAAATTTCTCAAAGCAGTTTCTAATTCATTTTTTAAGATAATTTCAAATGAACTCTGTCAAGTCAACTTGCTCCTCTTGAGAGACAATACTTAGGTTACAAGAAACAATTAATTTCCGGTTCAAAGTGTGTGATTGTGGTTAAAAGGGTAAAAAGTAAGATTGCAGTTCAGTCAGACCAAGGGTGAATCTTGTCACCATGAAAAAGGTGTCTCTTGAGGAAGTGAGACGTAGAAGGAGACATGTTCTCACTCCTCTTCACTGACCCAACTCAGAGCCTTAGAGCAGCTTCCACTGAGTCCCAGCAGCTCCCCAGTGTGTCTGAATGAAAATCTCAGCACCTGTGCTTAGGAGAGCCAGGAGTAGGGGCAAAAGATAAGCAGTGCACATCAAGTATTGCTATCAAGCAAAACTGCTTTTGTGCTGCCACTGTGATGGGAACAAAGAGCTCGATCCCACTGCTTGTATCTAAGCAGAAAATTGAGATAAAGTCTCCACTTACTATGTCAAGAATTGTTTTGACATAGTTTTTCCAGTTTAACTGTTCTGGAATATTTTGAAAGCACTTCACAATAATATTATACCAAAAAAACAAAAGCCAAGTTCCCAAAAAATTCAAAGCTCAAGTCAACCACATTTTTGAAAAGCAAGCAGCAGAGATCCAGTGCTGAGCATGGTTCTGCTAAGCACACTGTAAAGGAAAGCAACTTGGCTATTTCCAAAGTCTAATTTCCAAAAGTTTTAACAGCAGACAGTTGATAGTTTGAACTGAGGAATGTAAAAGCTGTAGAGCAGTCTGAGGAGATGTGTAATGAAAATCATGCTGCCTCTAATGAAAAACATGATGCACTGACACAAGGCACTTTTTTTAAGCTGCTCAAAGCAAAACCTTTCTTGCAGAATCCCCAGGTACCAGAATAGGACCCAGATCCTGGCTGTAGCAGGGGCTGCATGGAGAACTCCACAGTTGTGTAGAAGAATTATGGACCCTGCTGGTCCTGGGCTGCTGGAGTGGCAGCTTATCTGGTATGGTTGGTGTGGAGACTTGATGGGAAATGTTTGCATTTCACCTGTGGCTCTGGGAAATGCCAGAACTTCCTTAATTTGCCTGTGCACTGGCAGATTTTTGTGCAGTTTTTTTAACCTGATGTGACTGTCCTGCTGCCACCCTTGCCCTGTGTCTCACACCCAGCAATTTTGTTGGCTTAGACTGACATGGAACTGCAGCTTTTGGAAAAAAGCTTATAATTTCCTTGTTTCTTAAAGCTTATTAATCAATTAGCACCAAGAAACCATTGTCTGAAAAAAACTTTTCAAAATAGTGATGACAGTTTGAGCTTCAAATTATATATATATTTAAAAAAAAAAGTTAGTTCAGATGTCTTCCTCAGCTCCTTTTGTATCTTCAGTTACAAAGCTGATGGATTTGACTATATTAGTTTACAGCAGTTTTTTTTTTTTCTTCGATTTCTGAATTAATTTGCTCTTCTGTAAAACGTCAGCCCCTGGCATTTGTGAGGGGAGTGTCCAGTATGATCCCCATGCTTCTGGCATTGTTCCCTCCCCTTCTGTTTGGGAGCAGTGCTGAGGCATGTCCCAGCAGGTGGTTAAAGAATTGGTGACCTCTGCTGTTAATGATTTACCAGCCTGGGTAACCCTCGGGCTTTATTTAGCATGAGGAATTGTCAGATATATTTCTGGAGCATTGCTCATTTGTGGATGGTCATTCTCCTGGGGGAAAAAGTGGAGAAACTGGGCAAAGCTGGCAGCTTCCCTCTGGGAGGTGGTGCCATCCTGCACTGGGACAGCCCTGACTCAAGGATGCCAACAGTTCTCCATCTGCATTTTGGCAGCCCACATTTCCCTCCATGTTCAGGCTCTAGGTTAAGCCTTGATTTTATAATTTTATATGCATTATAGTGCATAACCAAGGAGTTTGTGAAACAAGCAGCTGTAAGGCAAACACAATTTTTTCCATATGGTGTCATATAGACCAAATGGAAGTGTATAACAATAGTAACAAATCTATTGGTATTGCTCAATTTAAATGTTTTTGAGAAAGCAGATGGATTACAACAGTCATTTCAAGGTTTTTCTGAAAGCATGGTGAATGTTCCTTGAAGTGTGAAAAATATGCTAAAGCAAACATTAGTAATAAAATTAGTAAAAATATAATTCACAAAATGTCAGGTATACTTAATCATGGGTAAAGATCTTGATAGGCCTAAATGAGTCTGTAGTCCTGGTTTCTGCACATTAGCTTTTATGACTTGGGTATCTTTTCACAATTTCCTAGGTGCCTTTTTACATTTAATTGCAAAACTGAATATGTTAACAGATGGTTAAATTGTCTAATGGGAGCATTATTCATTTTCTGAACTGAAGAACAGAGGTTGTAGGAGTGAATTCTATTTTATGACTAAGACCTAGATTCAAGATGTAGCCAACTTTTTGTACTTCAGATATTAACCAGTTTGGGGTTTGTCCCTTTAAATTCTCTTGGTTCAGGTGCTCATATTGAAGTTATTCCTTTCCTGTTTGTATGCAAATTAAAAAGCTCTTGTCCTTGAGTGGAGCTTTACCATGGCTTTTGCAGGTGTTGAATTTGAGGTAAATTTTAGAAAACAGCAATATCAGCTCAGTTTAAAAAAAAAATCCAAAGCATGCAAGTTAAGAGAAAGTCAAGTTTCTGATTGTTACCCATAGAAAATAAGCTTTGCTGGGAGCAGTAGGAGCTGCTCCTTGAGCTTGCAGCCCGTGTGCAGAAATGGATGTCCCAGCACACCATGATTTGCCTGGGCATTGGAGTGAAAATTGCTGTGACGTTTAGAAGTTACCCAGCTGATCATTTTTCATTCTGCATGTAATTATCTGGGAGTTTTTGCTAGTTTGATTTCTGTGGTAAGAGTGAGATTCCTGAGCATAACAATTCAGAACATGGCAAAGTAATACTTAAATCCAATCAACCCATGTAAACACACCTCCGTATACAACTCATAGCCAGCTTAAGTGTTCTGGAAGG
Source organism: Cisticola juncidis (assembly GCA_013400215.1). NCBI lineage: Eukaryota > Metazoa > Chordata > Aves > Passeriformes > Cisticolidae > Cisticola > Cisticola juncidis. The sequence continues at coordinate 279,284 of VXBR01004752.1, read as the reverse complement.
TCTTATTAAAACACAAGTTGGAAAAATGTATAAAAAAAGTAGACTTGCTGTGAGTTTTGTGTTTAAAGTTGATGCAGTCATCTCAAGAAATTTAATTCTGTGAATGGGATATTGTTGCTGCTGCAGCCTGCATTGTTTGCATGAGGAAGCAGTGCTTTCTGCATCAAGAAATGAAGTGATCTGTGAATATCTTTCTGCTGTTTTCATGTGCAAGATTTCATTACTCTGAATATTAACTTTTCTGAGACCTTTTGAGATAAAAAGAATTGTCTGGTGGAGTTGCATTAATATGCTATTATTTTTGTGTGCTTTACTGTCATGATCTGTCTGTTCTTATGAAAGCAGCTAGATACAGAGAGTAAACTAAGACTGGGAAGAGTGAATAGAAAATGAAATTAACTATTGATAGACTGGAAAGAAAGACTGTGTTTGAAAGGGAGAAGCTCTATCTCTTAAATCTTCTAAGAATTAAGTCCATCAGTAGGAAATAGTTCTTTGGTATAGATGCTGAAGAAATTTTGTGGTTTCTGTTGATATTATAACTAGGAGAGAGAGATGATCTACAGCTGTCTTAAATAGTATATGTATTATACCTACAGATGTTAATTTGACATCCCTTATCTGCAAATGTTCCCTCAGAGATTTTTGTGAAGCCTTTTCTCTTGGGCTGCGCCTGCAAACAGGGGCTCAATGTCTATAACAAGCTAGGAAGGTGTAGATTTTTCTGTCTTGTGTTGCTCTGGCTGTCTCATAGATGGCTGAAAGAATAATGCTGGAGGACTACAGAATCTGCAATATCTTAAATTTCCATCTAGGGAGGTAAACTGCTTTTGGGTTATGTTCTGAAATCAGCCTGGAAGTGCAATTTCTTTGTTAGTACAAGAGGTTGTCAAAATTCTGTGAGGATCTGCAGGTACGGAACTGCCTCCAGCTACTTGCAGTGTCTCTCCTACCTGTTAAATGTGCTGCTTATCTCAAGTGGCTGCTGGCAGCAGTGGAGCTTGTGCACTGGAAGGATGTCTGGGGAGAGTGCTTGCTGGAAAAAATGGTGTGCTATCTTGTTTTAGTATTCTGTATTTTGCCCAGAGGAGTTTGAGTGACAAATGCAATATAAGTGTGGAGATGGGGTAGATGATCCTGTTCCAGCTTCTGGCAGAGATTGACAGTACTTAAATGAGAAAGGGAAAAAAAGTTCTCATACAAGCAGTTCCTAAAATGCATAGTTTCAGAGTTTCAGAACTTGCTTGTGTGGCTGTCCGTAGGTTAAAACCAACATTAAGCTTTACTTCATTTTTCTCTGTAATCTCAATAAAAAGGCTTATTTACCAGAGTGGTAAGTGGACATCCTAGTTTTCATCTTAGATTTCAGGATGATAAAATTCCATGCTAAGTCCAGGTAAGGAGAATATAGAATAGGTGTAAGGAAAGGCGCTGAGATGTAGTTTGGAAGATGAAAGGTTGATGTCAACATCTGGATGTGCAGATGTCTGTACTGGGTTAGGCTCAGGTGGAATTTGTTCCAAACAGCCTATCTGGTGCTGTGTTCTAGATTTGTGACCAAAACAGCATTGACAGAAAGAATCCTGGTGCTTCAGCTTTTGCTGAACAGCTCTTCCCAGTCTCCAGGATCTCTGCATCTTGTGAGCTCCCTCCGGGAGTGAGGTGGGTGGTCTGGAGGTGGGGACATAGCCAGGGCAGCTCATCCACAGTGACGAAAGACATTCCAAAACATACCACATCATGCTGTGTATGGGCAGGGCTGCATTTGCCAAGGAGGAGTTTTTTTCCAAATCATCAGGTGCTCAGAAGCTGGGTAGACTTTGGCCTGCTGGTGCCAAGTGATGGCTTAGTTTCTTTATTTTCCTTTTTCCCATCAGTTATTACATTGTCTTTGTATCTCAATCACCAAGTTTTTCATGTTTTTGTACTTCTTATTGGCTACATGGTGCTGCTGGGAGGGAATGAGCAAGTGGCTGTGTGGGGACTGACCTTTGAGCTGGGGTCAGTCCTCTTCACAGAGGACTGACTGAATGCTGAGTACTTCTGAATGCTTCTCAAATTCTGTTCCCCCATAAGTTCTAGACCTTAACTCCTATTCATGACACTGTTTTGTGTCAATTGAGCAAAGTGCATGAACCAAGTGCTTCCTTTACAATTATTGTTGGTATTGGTGTGCAGTATATGTGGATTTTTTAGCCATGAATGAAAATGTAACATTGGTGGTTGTCGTCAGCAGGTTTTTCCTGCTTAGGAAGAAGTGACGGGGCAAAAGGGAGGGAGAGTGGTTTATGTATCATCAGTTCACTGACTTCAGCCAGTTCATCTCCAGACTGACATGGCTCAGTGTCCAGGAGCAGTTGGCAGACGGCTGCACAAGTTTGGGCACAGGGAAGTGCGTGGGCAGAGCTCAGGAGTGCCTCATGGCTCTGCTGACGCACTCGGGAGTCCAGGAGTCCGTGTTTGTTTTGGAAACCCTTCTGAGAGACCTGGCTGCTCTTTTGTGTAATACTGGGGGTGCTGCAGCCCTGCAGGCTTCAGGTTCATCAGTTACATATTCAGAGGATAAGGTGCAATGGGGTGCAAGCTTGCCTTTTCACAGAAAAGGCAGGAGGTTCCATGTCCATTCGCCTTCAGTTTTTTTTAGAACACTTAGTGACATTTCAAATGCTTTTTAATGTTCAAATACATGAAATAGACTTCTTTATTCTGAAGCAGTAGGTAACACTGTCTTTTTTTCTTTGATTTGTGTGTGTTGTTTTTTTTTGTGTTTTTTTTTTAATAGAATATTCAAATAAAAACTTTGGCAGATGATGTGGTAAGGTCTTTGTAACATCTTAATTTGCAATGGTAACTCCATGCTGCATGCTACTTTACTCAATGTTGTGGACAAAATAACATTCTTACAAGGATATTAAGCATTAGATTTCAAAAAATTGAGTGACTATTCCTAAAGATCTTAATTTCTGACTTCAGTTGAAGAAGGTTAATAATGATTTCTGTCTGGAGAAACTTCCTTAAGCGCATTTTAAATACTTTAGTAATACTGTGGCTGTGTTGAAACTGTTACTCAACAGTTGAAGCGTTATTTCGCTTGACCTTCTCTTTACCAGTAAATGATCTGCAGTGGTTCGTCAGAGTTGGTTGCCACATGATTCAGGTGGCACCATTTTGGATGTTAAATGTGTACTGAATGCCAAAGAGCAAGTTTGTATTCAGTAGAAGTAACTTGATTAGGCTGAGTACCTTGAAACTGATTCCAAAGTATTTTTTCAGAAACTTATATCAAAATTGATTTCATTAAAATTACAGCCTTGTATTATATATATATTTATATATATAAAATAAATCCAGACTGGTTCTTCAGTTAATGATTGTCTGCACATCTGAAATGAGGAAATGGTGTCTGGTAATCACATAGAAGATTCCTTTGTGTCTTTCAAGTGATCTCACCAGTGCAATCTCCTTGGATAAATTTGTTGTTAATAAGTTATACTTGAAACAGATGACAGTATGGTGAAGTCAGATTTTAAATGACTTTTTGTGACTTTTGAATGGTCAACATAAAACTGCATTTGGCTAAATTTGGATACTGCCTTTCAGGTATTGTCATATCCTTGATTTTTTCACTAGGCTGTGCCCTAATTTTAGTTTCCAAAAATGTAATTTAATCTTTTTTAATAAGGTCAAAAATGGATTAAAGTGATATTCTTGCTTTCCCAAAGACATTAACAATATCCTTGTAGGTATTGTGCTTCTGTCCACAAATATAAAAATATCTAAGGAAGAAGAAAAACCCTCCTACTACTCCTCCCTCCAAAAAAAAAAAAAAGCTCAAAAAAATTCCAAGGGAATGCAGCTTATCTAGGGACACTTTCCTTCAGAAATTTAAGGTATTCTTGTAAGATCTCAAAAATAAGAACAAAAACAAATAAAAAACCCCAAAGCAACAGAAAAATAATCTTTCTTTTCCATATTCCACAGTTCTTGTTATATTGTCTCCACTCTGGACTCGCTAATCTAAAATTAATCAAAAGTTTTGCAAACAAAGTACTCCATCAGACATTTCACACCTGAGAGAGATCTAACTGTAGCCAATATAAATTTTGATTTACATGTTTTGATGGAGATGACAATAACTGTTCTGAATGATCCTGGTAACCCTACATAAGCTGCTGTTAGATGGAAGCACATCTTCATAAGGCTGTTGAGTACCCTAAACAAATACAGGAGTATTTGTGGATGCAAAAAGGAAAAACATTCTTTGAGGAAAATTGCTATATGCATGATGNAATAAAGACAGTTACTAAATTAAAAAAATCGGACTCAATTCAAAATACAGTTATATGCTATAAATACAACAAAAATGGCCTTATAAGGAAGGTGCTGTTTTTTTCCAGTATTAACCCAGTAACTGAGCATGCTTACAGCCCAGGAGGTGGGGATTGGTGTCAGCCCTAACCAGAGAACACCCTGGCAGTGTCTGATGCTTCCACCAACGTCTGGCCATGTGTTTAACCATGGGTGGCTGCTTCTGTGTGAGCAATCCATCACCTGGCTTTCTAAAGCTCGGCACTAATTCCAGGAGTTCCTACTCAAAAACTCTTCAAGGAGTTATGAACTATGCTTGGAGCATTAATTCCTCTACAAACTCTATTTTACTTTAACAGGATTTTTTTGTAAGCCTGACAAACTTGTGAGTATCTCCTTCCCAACACTGCCTTTTTCAGTTGTCCTCCAAAGACTTCTAGGTGAAGGAGCATTGGACATTCATTGCCTTTGTGGTACCATATTTATTCAGTCTCAGGATAATTAGAGAGTAATGAGAGAAGACGAGCTGAAGATTTTGAAGTGCTAATCATTTAACCGAGCTGGTGCAATTCTGGATCAGTGAGAAATATTTAAATTCCTTTTGCATGTAACCTGTCATGAGTTTACGTTACATGTTAGTCTTTCTGTGCAAAGTAATCTCTGAATATTAGAGTATTTTTACTTACAGTTCAGTTTAACTCTGCTGCTTGAATTAACTAAAAACATGTGTATTGCTGCTGTGTAATTGGCTGCTTTTCTCTGTTTCTATTTTTGCTTATGTTTTAATGTCTTTGCAGCGTGACAGAATCACAAGCTTCAGAAAATCAGCAGTGAAAAGAGAGAAGCCTCTCATTCAGCATCCTATTGACTCTCAACCTTCCATTAGTGAGATCCCACATGCCCAGGCACTTGTTGATGAGCGCTGCATGAACTTATCAGAAAAAGAAGTTATGGATCTCTTTGAAAAAATGATGGTAAGATTTGGCTATAGCAGACAGTCCTATTCCACTGGGTAGCTCTGCTCTGTTCATTGGAGCTGTGAATGTCTTTTGAAGGATTGGATAAGTGCTAATTAACTCTTGCTTGCTTTGCTTGTTAAGGGATTAGTTTTTAGCTTTTCCAAATAATGTTTATTGAAGCTGATAGGTCCGTCTCACAGAGACCAGCAGTTCTGTTACAAGGCTGTTCACCAGTAGTTCCTGCAGGAACATTGACTGCTCTTAGGTGCCAGTCTGAAATTGCTTTGACTTTTAATGGCAAGTCTAGTCATGACTAGTAATGACTGCATTGTATTTAATCAGACACTAAGTTAAAGGAAGTGTCTTAATAGATTTAATCTAGCATAGCATTTTGACTTTTAGGCTTGTTTTAAATACATCAGTTGGAACAATTTCACCTCTACCCCTTCCACAAGTTAATAATCCATGTAATTACAGCCTTCTGATTAGATAGGGCACTAATGGTGTGCACTGTGATCAGATTTCACTAAAAACACAGAAACATCACAAGAGTTGACACCTAGTATGAACTTGAGGTGTAGAATTGTTGTTCTTGTCTTTTAGTTTTACTTCTTGAGCCAAATTTCACAAATGTTAACTACTCTTGATGCAATTTAAATTTTGGCTATGTCTCAAAAGCAGTGAACCCTTGAGGTGACATAATTAAATGTGAAAATCAGGTAGGGCAAAATCAAACACACGCAGATCAACTGGGAAAAAGTCACTTCCGTTTGTTTGAAAACCAATTGTTTAACAAAAGTAGCTTTAAAAGAACAAAGACTAATGAAAATCCTGAGATGTTATTCCTGATGTTTTGTGGTCCATTCCTTTGCAGGAAGACATGAACCTGAATGAGGAACGTAAAGCTCCTTTACGAGACAAAGACTTGAGCACAAAACGTGAGATGGTTGTCCAGTACATTTCTGCAACTGCCAAATCCGTAAGTACTCATCTCTCTACACAGGGCACACCTGAGGAAGGAGCTTTGATTTGTGTCTTAGGCTTTTCAAGCTTGAAACTAAAATCTTTTTGTCTGGATTTACCTAAGAGTGGCAGGAAGAAATAAATGTATACTTACTAATGCACTTGTAAATGCTTGCAGCTGCATCTGAGCAGTTAGCTTGCATTTCCCTTTCTGGGCAACGTAAAAACCAGAACCTTTCTTGGAAACTATAAGAAATTGCAAATGTGATGATGCAGAGTCATGGATGGAACCTGAGCATATTTCTCTGCAATTCATCTTAAGAACTTTTGGTACCTGAAGTTTGTCTTTGTGGTTTCAGTAGCAATGTATGTACTAGGCTCCTTTAGTGAAAAGATGGTCTTAAAAACCAGTTTCAAATTACATTTTGAATAGAAAAAAGGTTTTGACTTTTCATTAATGTTCATTATTCTCTGTAATTTAATTGACTGATTAATCACGCAGAATTGTTGAAGTCTGGCTTCTTTAAGGTGCAAGAAGCGCAAGGAAATGACTGGTTTCCCCAACATTTTTGGGTTGAAGAAATACCATCCCAAGTAGTGACGAGCTGCAGTTTATTTTATGCAGTTGAACTGTTCATACTAATTAGTTATAAAATACACCAGCAATGCTTTGTGTGTGTATGTTAAAAGTTCACCATGGCAAAAAGAGAAATAAGTAAAGATTATGTTGGTCTCTGTCTAAGGAATCTTTAACCGTGGACTGCAAGCAGTACAGTTGACTTCTTCCTTGTTAACCTTGAAATCAACTCTGCGGAGTTAATTTTCAAAAATTAAGATGACAATGACATGCAATTATTATGCAAATGCCTTGCATGAAACATTATGAACTTCAATGAGGAAAAGCTTGTGTTATAATGGTGATGAAATGGTAATGAAAATGGTGATTTAAGTTCTGAGAGGAGTGATGTTCCTGCATGAGTTCATCTTAAACAAAACCCACAGTCCTTAAGTGTGTGCTGGAAGGAATCCAGTGCTTTAAGCATGGTCTAACTAAATGTACAAATTACAGGAGAATTATTCAACTTTATGTTGTGAATCTTATGAACCATGAGCTAGACTGTCTTTGGGAACTGCTAATTATGCTTCGTAAGGTTTTTATCTTCACTTGATTATCAATATTAAATGTGAATTTTTTCTTAGTATGCAAAAATACTTTATTGAAGCAGTAGAAAGTGGAAGTATTTGCATTTTTCCCACAAAGTAGTTAAACAATGGTGACGTCTCTCAGGTACACTGCTATTGAAATGTAGCTGCCTGAAGCCCCAGAACTGTGCAGCTGATTAAGGGAAGCATGGCTACAATTGCATGGCTCACTGCTGAAATTTTACTGCATTGCATTGCTTCCCATGTGTGCTGCAGCATGGGAATCTTTAAAGAACCAGGAACATATATGTCAAAATGTACTAACAATTTAAAACCAAGTCATTCTAAAAGGTCCTTGTACATGAATATGCACTTTGGGCTTAAGTCAGCACAAGTGTGGATGTTTTGCACATATGAAAAGTGTTTTTCCTGTAGGAAAAACAGCTCATATTGAAGTCTGTGTGCTTCAGTACATCCTCCTTGCTATTGAATCACAGCATTTGAATGGAATATTTCAGAAATATACCTTACCTTTCTGTAGTGTGTTATCCTAATTTAACTTTTAAATAGTTGGCATCTTGATTGTTAAAAAAAAATCTAAAATACAGAGGTTAATTTTAAAATGTTGATTGGGTCTTACAGTAGTACAAAACCTCATTTTCACTTGTAATTTCATCTTCTGTTTAGTGCAACTACTGTTCTGCTCAATGAATTCAAACCCTAATCAATCTCTACTGCTTCATGAATTGTCAAACTTTCTTTTCATTGGGATTGTCTTCCATGAAAATGCTGGTTGCATTCAAAATGATCTGTCTTTAAATTTTCTACCTTTTTCTTTTGTGACAGATAATTCTGTCTTCCTTATTTACCCTGAAAATACTTGGACCTTCTGCTTAGAGCTCACAAAACACATTTAACAGTTGACTTTTCTTGCAGTTCATTTCATATCTGTTTTAATTAGGCTTTTGAGCTCCCTCCCTTCATGTGAAAATACCACTCTCATTTGCTGATGTTGTCTTAACCAAATTATTTTAAATTTGGTGCTTCATTTTCTCTGCCTGTGTGCTGTCTGCAGCATGTTGACCATGCTTTTCTGAAACACTTGTCTTCTGAGTTCTGAAAAAGGAATTTTGGGTTTCACTGGGTGAAGAAAGTTTTTCCTTGGGTGTGGAGGACATGTAGAAGATGATGAGCTGGATGCTTTCATGGGAAGTGATTTTCTGTGCTTCTCGTTTCTTCTCTCACTTGAAGAGAAAGATTGTTGACCATGGAAATTATACCTGAGAACTAGTGAAGGATTGAAATTCTGTTTCAGAGATGAAGCTGGTGACATTTTGTGCTGTACTGAATAATTGAACATCTGTGAGAGGAGAAGATAGTAAATTAGGAGAAGAGATTGTCTGGTGATGGCAATCCCTTCTTGTGCTTCTAGAAGAAACTTCTTCAGGAAGAGAAGTGTTGATTATGAAAGACTTGCAGGGACTTTTGTTCCCAAGAGAGTTCCTGAAGGAGTAATGGAAGAGATAAAAGTAGAAAATGAAGCAGTTAGAGGCGGAACAGCTACAGTTCAGATCTCAGAACCAAACCAGCTGGTGATCAGATAAAAGTGGTTATTCAATGAACTGGCTGCTGTCATACTGCAGCAGGTGAGCTGAGGAGGAGAGGCTGTGCTGTTGGAGCAGATGTCCATTGTCCTGGTGTTCCCAGGAACATGGCCATTTGTGCAGGGTGACAGAACAGGGCACAGATGTGCTGCCTTCCTGCAGTTTCCTCTGGGGGAAGTCAACTTTTTGTTCATGAACAGAAAGATGCTGTTCATGGTAAAGAGAAGATGGCATTCTGAAAATCACTGTTTAATTATCCATGTAATTAAAAGCATCCATACCGAGCAGTTGAATAAAAATGTCATGTGAGATTTTCTGAAATGCAAGTTGGAGTTATAACTGTAGGCTATCTTTTTGATTACAAAAACTTAATTAAATTCAGCGGTGACATCATCTAAACAGATCAAAAGCTCCATAATAAAAGCAGTTGTTATACATACAAGGAAGTCATTACGCCATTAGTGTGTTCACAGTGTCATATAAGTATTTGACCTGATAATTTTAACAAATGACATATTTAATCTTTCAAGACGTAGTTGTTAAGACAGGTATTTAGTACGTTGTTGGTAAACGTGTCAAATACTGATGATTCAGCAGCAGAATATAAGAATTTGAAATTGTTGCTCCTGCCATAGAGCTGCTGTTTTCAGGTTGAGAAGCTCTAATCCCTAAACAGGTTGATAAAGTAATACAAGAATGTAACTACTACTAATGATGAAACACTGAAAATGTGTGTGCAACTACATTCTACTAAGTACTGTGCTGTGTTTATTTATGTATTATTATTCTTTTTTACACAATAACCTCTCTTGGCTGACCACTGCATGCAGATAGTCGGAAGTAAAGTTCCGGTGAGTACGAACATGAGAGTTTTGTTTTCTCTTACGAACTTCCCTTTTTAGAGATTAGGCCAGAGTATTTTGGACTTTTATCTGGATTTTAAAAGTTCAGTGGACACAACTGAATCCTTGTTTTATCAGTATAATTGTTAACCATCTCAACCGTGTTTGTCTTACCAGTATGAGATCATTGCTAACGCTTCTGAGGGATTTCTTCAAATCTTCAAGAGTCTATTTCCAAATACTTAAAACTCACTGAGCTCCTCTCTTCATTGTGAACAACAAATATCATTGAAGCTTGTCTTGCTTTTTATTGAAGGCAGGCACTTTAAATTTTAAATTGACAGTATTTTACTTACTTCGTTCTGTTTAGATATGGAAATTTTTATGTCCTAATTGTTATTATTTGTAGCTTGTCTTGGAAATGCCAACTTCATTGCCAACTTCAATGTCTTGATCTGCCAACTAGCAGATCAATGTGAGAATAACATTAATTTAGAGGATTTAGGAGGTCAGTAAGTTTAAGATGAGATCACTGATAGCATAACTTTTCTCTTATTAAGGACTCATCTACATTTTGTGTTGTCTTGATTGAATTCAAATATTATAAACAAATATTTGGGATATAATTGTTGGAGTGAATTCAGCAAGGTTTTGTTTCCTGGAAAAAAAGGGTTTTTGGGGAATAGTTACATATGGATTTTAAATAGTGGTTGAAAGCAAAGATGTTCTTTTAAATTATGGATGGACTTTATTTTTGATTACAGCCAAAAAAGGCTTTTCAGGTTCAGCAAGGCTTTCTACTTGGGCCATATTCAGTAATTAAATTCTGTAATAAAGAATAAGTAATAAAAATAATAGAGAACAATCTATGACTTAAAACTGTCTAATCATCACCTCAGATGTAGTTAGGATTTTATCCTACACACTATATTCTTACATATTTTTCTCCTGGCTTTGTTTTATTCAGAGTGTCCTTTAAAGACACTTATGTTTACCAGTACTTTTTAGTTTTGTATATGCTAATAGTTCTTCCACTGACTGAGGAAAATACCTTATGTATTTAAGGGTACTTGATTTTTGACAGGACAAATTATTAATTTTACAGTTCAGCATGTTAAAACTAGTTTAAAATAATCTCTGCTGCTGTGTAATTGCTTATTGTGTGAATTAGCCTGAACACCTGCTTTGTGAAGAGGTTATTTTATAAAGAAAGCTGATATTCCCACAATGGGGAATAGGGTAGGGTAGAAATTCTAAGATGTTTTCTTTCCCATGCCTTTGAGTTCAGAGCCTGATAGAGAGCAAGAACAGCTCTGCATTAAAAGCATGTTTTTGTGCACATAACTTGCTAAATACTAAAACAAGAAATGCTGTGCCTGGAGTATGGCTTCTGCATATTATTGCTTAACGAGCACTTGCCACCTCCATGTGCTTCTTCCAGGATTCTTCCTTAGGAACTGTTTGCTTCTGCCCACACTTCCTTGAAGCTGTTTCCTTAAAGATTTACAGATTCACTATGATCAGGGAGCAGAGGTATTTCGGGACATTCCTGGTAGTGCTGTTGACTTGTGGAGATTGCAGAGAAGAGGGAACTTGGGAGCTTGAACTTAACTTGAATTTTGCATGGAATCCTCAACACTGGTGGGACTACTGTGTGGTGCAGGCTGTCATTTGAGCTGGCATCAACAAATCATTCTCTGCCTTAATTGTAACATGGTGAAGGGGACTGGTCAGAAAGCAATTTTTAAGATTTTTTCATTCTTAAGCATTGGTTTAATCTCTTAACATTCTGATGTGGCACCCAACTCTCTTCAATTTCTTTCTACTTTATTTTTGCTTTGATCTTTATTAAATGTTCTCCTGTAAAACATTTTTCACTGAGACATTATATCTCAAAGTAAATGAGAAATGTTTGTGGTAAAGTCTTATCCATATAAAGGCATAGCAATACTTTAAGATAGTATTCCAATCAAACTCTATTTGAATAGGGAAATAAAAGAAATAGCACCTGGTTCAGCATTCAAGTTAGCATGGCTAGAGGTAAGAGTGGATTGAGACTGACACAGATTGCAGGAAATAAGAAAAAATAATCCTGGTAAGCTGAAAATTCTCTGAAAGACTTCAAGAATGGATTTTTATGAGCTGTTTTGAGTGACCATCCATTTTGAAGAGAGGAGAAAAATAAGGAAGAGGAGATGTTTCCTTATTGCTGAGCAGTTAAAGGTGGTTTTTCAAAGAACCAGTGGAGAAATGTGCCTGTCCTGCAAGCCACGGGAATGAGCCTTAGCAGAGTACACTACACAGAGTACAGTTCTTTGAACTATTGATCTATTTTTGAGGGAGTCATGGGTCTTCTAAAAATAAGGGAGTAGGCAGAGCAGAGGTGCTTCAGTAATGGCCTGGATGGCAAAGAAGGAGGAGGCAGCAAGATCCCACCTTGGTTTAAATATAAAAAAATGAGTAGCAAAGACTTCAGTTTGCCCCAGCCTGAGCTGGAATCTCGTTTGGGGCATGCAGCAGACTGCAGTGGAAAGACAAACTCATCTCTTGGGAAAAACCACTATCTTGCATTCTAGAGTACTTTTCAGGGTCTAGCTTAACAGGCAATGGCATTGATTGAAATTGCCATTGTCTCATCTCTGTGCATTTTGTGGCTCTCAGCAGCATTTCTGTTCTCTTCATTTACCATTTGGAGAATGGCTGAAATGTCAGAATTTGTGCTCACTTAGATCTATATTGTGTAGATGATGTGTATTTTTTACACTGAAAATCTTTTCTGATTTCCATCCATCCAACGGGTGGGATAAAGCTATTCCTTTTTCTTAGTTCTGTACCTTATGGTCCTTCAGAGTGCTGATTTCTCTGAATTTTGATGGGTTTTGATATAGTAACCTGATTTACAAGCAGCTCCTACCCTTATAAATATAATCCCCACCCATTTATTCCTTTTTCTTTTGGTGGAAGAGCATCTCTTTGTTTAGATGTTGATGGTGACTGATTCTAGTCCCTTTATATCCTTCTTACTCATCGTTGCTTTGGTCCTTTGTTATGTTCCTGGCATGTGATGCCCAGCTAAAGGTACTTTGCATGTCAGCAAGGAACATCCTGAAAGCTGACGCAGTGCAGTGCGCAAGACCCTGTTGTCTCACTGCAGTCACCGTCTGTCTTGGTTTTATTCTGAATGTGAAAGTATATTGTGAACTCAGTTCTGTTTTGTGCCTTGAATCTGGCTAGGTTAAAGTCATTAACTTAAATTTAACCAAGTCATTTTGTCACCAGCCATATTTAGTGTATGTTTGGAAAATGAACTGTAAGAATTTGAAGAGTGCAAATCAGAAACTTTCTAAGAAGTGGAACTTTGTGAAAGAGAGACAATTTGAATATTTGTAGTGGAAGTGATACAATTAAAACCAAATGCATGTAAATCCTCTTCTAGGACAGACACTTGATCTTGCCTTTACACCTATGATATCTTTATCAGGTTCTCTTTAGCAGACTCTTCAGAGCTAAGGAGCTTTAGGAGCTGCAAATGAATCAAAACCACTCTTCGGAGATAAGCTTACTGCAGCTTGTCAGAGCTGTGCAAAAGATTGGTTGCACCTTTTGGAAAAACGTTTCGTCTTGTTCATGGGTTTGAATACTGCAGCTCTAAAAACTGATATCTAGGTATTTTAATAGTGAAATACTGTGTAAGTAGTTATTCTTCTGTGGTGGCACTTCAGCAGGAGAGACCTCTTTCTCAAATCTCCCGTATGGTTTTTATGTGGCAAACAAGATCCTCTAGAGATCTCGCTTAGAGGCCAAACAAGGACTATCCTACAGCAAAAAATTGGCTCATGAAGTTGCATGAACTGAGATTTTTCTGTGTCTCTCTTTGTGATTGTTTCCAATACAGTGTTGTGAAGCAGATGTTTAATAACCTCTCATTAAATATCTTTATACTACTGAATGATGGAATTAAATTTTATTTTTCATTTGTAGTACATGCACTTTTACTCAAAGAAGTGAAAAAAGATTCCGGCAAAAATAGCTATCCTTGTGATGTTAAACCAAATGTATTAAACACTAATGACAGTTCAAAGTCAGGTGTCTTGAATACTTTAACTATGATTTGAAAATTCATATGGAACTATTAGTCTTCTGTTTTATCATCTAAACACTGTTTGATCACTAGAACACTCAGCAGCATTCTGCCTTCTGTGATAGGGTGGACTAAAAAACAGCAAGCATGAATGTACCCTGTCCTCACAAGAATATATCCATGAACTGAGATCTGGAATTTCAGATGAAAAACTTCTTAATTGCCTGGAGTCTTTGAGAGTGTCTCTAACCAGCAATCCAGTCAGGTAAGAAGAGCAATTCCTGCAGTAGTTTTCATCATGCTGTTTTTGCTAAGCAGGAGAGTTGTGAGCTTTGGGTTTTTGTTTTGTTGTTTTTTTTTTTTGTTGTTGTTTTTTTTTTTTTTTTAAACCAGAGTAATTATGCTAATGTTTGTTGACAGGAGAGTGGTGTTCTCAGCACCCAGGATAAGTGAAATCTTTGCAACTGCCTGCAATATCTCCTCCTGTTTCACTGTAGCTTTCAGCAATTTGTAGTTGTTGGAACCGTTTGCCTTCATGGCTGATCAGATCTTTTGGGAAGCGAGACCAAAAGTGGAGTCTGCGAAGGGATGAACAAGCAGTAATGGTGCAAGTTTGGAATTGATTAAGAAATGATTAAAAGTATTTTTCTTTGTTTTCTTTTTCCAGCTGGGTTAACAATTTTGGACATGAAGGCCTTGGACTTCTGTTGGATGCATTGGAAAAACTTCTGGACAAGAAACAGTGAGGACCTGGATCATTTGAAGGGAGGGGTGGGGAGGTTGTGAAAATTTTCCTTATGTGATTTTCCTTATTCCTTTCAAGGCAAGAAAGTATTGATAAGAAGAATCAACATAAACTTATTCAGTGCCTCAAAGCATTTATGAACAATAAAGTAAGTATTATTTTAAATTCACGTATTTCTAGCATGATTGGTTTTTGCTGAGTTCAAGAGGTATATGGCATGTTAAATATTGGAGGGGGAAGGAAAGTTTGTATATCCAGTGTTTAACTCTTCAGAAAAGCAGGTCTTAAACTTAGTGTAACTTCTCTTGAGAGTCTTCTTCAGCAGTCTTTCTGCATTTTTTCTTAATTTTGTTAAACATTGTTAATCTTAGGAAGTAAAATATTTGATAAAGGGAGGATGATAGTATAACTTTAAGGTAAGTGAATTTGGAAATTAATTACTTGGAAATTGAAAAAAAACCCCAGCTTTCCAAAGTCAAACTTCAATATGTGATTCTTAATATCATGTAGTTTTCACCTGATATAAATTGAGTAGGATTTGCTATCTTTTTAGCTGCAATTTTAAAGTTGATAGGTCATGAGTAAAGTATTAAGTTGATTTGTTTCTAACACTGGTTAATGAGGTTTACAGAGTATGAATCCCTTCTAGAAGCTGATGTGTTAAACTTGTAAATTTGCTTTATTCATTGCAAAATCTGAAGTCTTGTATTTATGTATCCTCCCCAGCAAATAAAACTGCTTAAAATTACTTATAATTACTTTTATTCAGTTTAGAAAAATCTCACAAAAGAGCTTGTCTAATGAAGTAGGAGAAAAGCAGATTTTTCATGCTTTTGAGGTGTTTCAGATATAGATAGAAAATAAAACCTGATTTGTCTTTTGAAGTGTACTGATTTTACAAGGTTCTGGTGTCCTCTGAGAGGCTGAATCTCTCTCAATCAGGATAAACCCTCAAATGCAAGACTGGGGACACTGACCTTTGTCCCCAAGCAATGATTGCCAGGGATTTTGGTGAAGTTTTGATAGAGTGTGTCCAAACGCCCTCTAGGTGGGAGGAGTTCTGAGAATCCCTCAGAATCTTAAGTTGGTGATGAGTATCCAAGGCAAGCACAAACTTTTTACCATGAGTTTTTTGTTTCTCCCAGTATGGTTTGCAAAGGATTCTAGGAGATGAAAGAAGTCTCTTGCTGTTGTCGAGAGCAATTGATCCAAAGCAGCCACACATGATGACTGAGACAGTGAAAATACTTTCTGCTATCTGCATTGTTGGAGAGGAAAACATGTAAGTGAGCTACTGAAGCTTTTTTTTTGTGCTCCTGAGTTGATAATTTGAACACAGGTGAAAAAAGTTGTCAGTGAAACAAATGTAACCTATGAAGTCGTTAATAATGTGGTTTAAAATTAGAGACTTCACCTGTTGTGTTGCTTTAATTCAGTATTAAACCAAAGAAAAGCAATTGAGCAGAGACATACACACTGTGGCTGAAGTGGAAGGTCTGAAAGGACAAATCACAGCTCTACCACAGGAACAAGAAGTTTACATTTACAGCTGGGCTTTGCAAAAGTTCAACTTGGAGTTATTTAGCACTTGCCCATGAAATTTTTAAAATAAGGATAATCAGTTGGCATATGGTTCCTGTACATTCACCATTGTGTTTATTTACGGAAGGTTAAAATGGGCAAACTCCATGTCTTCTATGCAATAAATAGATTAAAACATTTTGATTTCTGAAAGGACAATTTATTAGAATTTCCAGATATCAGCTGTTATCAAGTGCACGGTCCTGTGAAGGTGGGGACTTTTCCCTCCTCATTAGTTGTGTCATAGCTGAAATAGTAATGTACAGAGTTTTTTTTTCTTGTTTCAACGTTAATCTTGTAGACATTAACACTTGGTTCTTGGATTATTTTCAACTCTCAGTAGATAAATGCATTTAAACTCATTGCACTAAAGTCTTGAGTTTTGTGACTAGTGGGCTGAATATGTTTAAAACGAGCAAGTTGGCTGTATGGTGCTCTTTTGACAGTTTGTCTTTCTCTTAGTCTGGATAAGCTTCTAGGTGCTATAACAACTGCTGCTGAAAGGCACAGCAGGGAGGAGCGTTTCTCTCAGATTGTTGAAGGCCTGGAGAATCACGAGTTCATCCAGCTGCAGGTGAGTTTGTCTTTGTGTGCTGCTGAAAGGCTGGAGCACTATGTATTGCTGAAAGGCTGGAGCACTATGTATTGCTTGGTGACCTTTACTTTACAGAGAACATCTTTTAGTGCCATTAATCCAGTGGTCAGTAAAAGAGAAGAGATAAATACCAGTAGCCTATTGGTGCTAGGTTTTCTACTTGTTAGTGATGGGAGTGCAAGGAACGCACTTCCTGTCCCAAAAATAGGATTAAGAAATCTTGATGTTAGTAAAGAGAGTAATTAGTGATATTTCCTTCCCTGGATGCCAGGTGTCATGTTCAGGTAGTAGATCTGTTCCTAGTGCTGGTACTTTAGGCAGCAGTACCTGTAGCCTCTCAAATATTCAGACAAATGCTAATTATGTCAGGAGTGCTCATTTTTGGCAGAGTTCCTTTTGTGATGAGTGAGGTGCAGCAGAGTATTTTTGGTACTTTTGTCAGCAAAGACTCTGCTTTCCTTGCTGTGTGTGTTCAGTATGTGCCTTTCATCGGCCATTAGTGCATCTCTGGGGGTAATCTAGTGAACTTTCAAAATTATTTTTATACAATAATAAATAATCTGTGACGGTGGTTTTTACTAAGTCATGACTTAGATCATATTCATTGCTGCTTTTGTGTCAGTGGATAGAAGTTTTCATGCACTGTGGGCACCAGGGTTTTGGTTGGTATTAAGACGTAAGCTTTTTTTGTTGGGATTGGTTGGGATTTTTTTGGTACTGCCGTTTTTGCATAGAGACCAAGTGGCTGAATATCCTGATAAAGGATGACTTTGACTTTTTACCTTCTCATAATACAGTAGCTATGCACATTTTGTACTAAAATTTATTTTTCAGCTACCTTGACTGAAAGATATGGAAAAATACAGGCAGGGCAGGTATCCTTGGGGGTGCCTTTTCCCAGTCTTGGCTGAAATATACATCAGCTGTAGTTGCCTTAATGCTGTGTTTACCATCAGCGTCTCTTGTTTCAGAGCTCATGAGTTAATGATGTCCAGTAAGTTTCTATAAATGACATTCTGATGTTAATAGTGCTATCACTGAAGAATTTATTCTGGAGTTGTCTCCTACTCCATGATCTTGTTGATTTAAGGCAAACAACAACTACCACCCACCATTCCTGCCAGCCTCCCTCTGCTAAAGCTCCCTGATAGCTCAATGAAGGCACAATGGGAAGAATCATTACCTTGTTCCTGACAAAATCCTTCTTTGCTGGTAATGTATTAGCACAAGCCATTAAGGCAGAATCTCTCTGGCAGAAGCAATCAGAGCAGATGGCACCTCTTCTCTCTATTAATTTCAGATTGGACATGTGCTTTGGCTTGTTAAGTCATGTCATAGTAGTAAAATAACAAGAATCATTCAAGCAAGCCCAATGATACTGCATTATCTGAAGATGCAACTCTAGCAAGAGGGTGCCTTTGAAAGGGTGTTTTAATAGAAATTTGACACTCCATAAGGTGTTCTATTAAAGTTAAATAGTGAATGTAATTAAAACAGTAAGGTGCTTTTTATCTGACTTTTTTCCTCTGCAGCTATTGATTTTTTTTTTCCTACTCTAAAGCTACTTCTATTTGCAGTTAACATCTATTACCAAACTTGTTTCCCTTGAGTCCCATTTTTGTCTTTTAACGTGGATCAGCACTTTTGGCATTGTGCTGTTGTCTACCTGTTTCCAAATAAATCAATTAAAGTGCACAGCTGTTCAATTAAAGCTTTAGCCACTACCCTGAGAGGCTCAGGCATTCTGCAGAAGTGCTCTGCAGGAATGGAAAAAACACCTGTTGAGGTGACTAATTTGGGTATGGGTGTTTATTGGGTGGCTCTGATGTGGAGTTTAAGTTTTTAATTATTGTAGAACCAGTTGATTTTCAAACTGGTGAGTTACTGAAGGGAAAGAGAAGGAGGTTCAATGGGCAGCTTTAGTTTGGGAATAGTGCATGATTTTAGGGTGGGCAGGCCCTGGCACAGGATGCCCAGAGAAGCTGTGGTTGACTCTGGATTCCTGGCAATATCCAAAGTACGGCTGGACACTGGGGCTTGGAGTAGCCTGGGACAGTGGGAGGTGTCCCTGCCCATGGCAGGGGTGGCACTGGATGAACTTAGAGGTCCCTTCCCACTCAAATCATCCCATGATATTTTTCTGTGGTGATCATTCTTATGATACAATTTTGATTAGACTATATTGACTGTATTATATAAATGATGATCATTCATATGGTACAGAAGCATCCTGATATGTAAACAGAGCAGTATTTGCTGTTGCTAAAATAAGCCCAAGTGTTGCATGTATGCTGCATAATAAATAATATCCCTCTCTTTGGTTTTATAGTTAAACTGAACCAGTGACTGAAATTATTGATTTTCATTCTGTATTTCTGATTACAGGTAGCATGTATGCAGTTGATCAATGCCCTTGTTACCTCTCCGGAAGATCTTGATTTCAGGATACACTTGAGAAATGAGTTTTTACGTTGTGGCCTGAAGAAAATACTGCCTGTAAGTCATTTGTATCCAGGAGTTGATCACTGTCTACTGTGAATGTTGAAGATAAAGAAACTGTTAAACCAGAACACCAGATGTGAGGGATTGGGGATGCAGAAGATCACATTATCAATCCAAATCTGCTTTCAGCCTGCAGAGTTACAAATTAAAGTTCTCATGAGCTGTAAACCAGAACAGTAGTTGAAACAAGTCAATACATTAGAAATTAAATGAAGGTAGCCAAATTCTGCCTAATAAGCTCAAAGCACAGGCAGTGAATGTGAATCTGGCTGTGTAACCAATCTTGGATTAACTTTCTGTGTATAACTTGTTCCTGTTGTTTTCTGTGAAATCTGTTTTTCTTTAATCTACTTGCTGGGAATACATTGGTATGTTTTCAGGAAAAATTAAATCAGAACTTCATTCTGAGACTGCATGTCCGTCTTCATGCAGCTGCACAGACAAGAATATTTCTGATTTGGGGAGAGATTTGTAGCTCTTAACCAAGAAACCATTCTGATGCTTACATCAAAAATGGGTATATTTAAGCTACTCATCATTTTCTTACAAAAGATGAGAGAAGTCAGAGTACCTGTTTATATTTGTCTGAAACAGAATTGATTCTGCTGTGACTTTTAAGAAGTAAAATTTCAAATTGTCAGTTTGTCAGGAAAAAAAACTTCAGTTTTTGGCTCATTCAGTCTTGACACACTTTCTGATCTGTGATGTTAGTTTTTCTTAGGTATATTTTAGGGCTTGTATCACGTAAATACATTAGTATGATCTACTGGCTTTATTTGCTGTGGAACATTGGAAAGCCTCAAGTACTCAAGTTTTTTGTTTGTTTTTTTAATCTATTGAAAGGTATTTTATAAAATCAATAAATACTTAAAAACTTTAAGAATTGGGGATGGATTAGGTAGCAAAGAAACTGCATTGTAACAAATGATATAATAGAAAACTTGAGAGAGTGTACCAACATCTGCCATAGAGATCTGAATGTAAAAGCAATTAATATTTGGTGAAAACAGTCTATTTTATTTGAAGAATGTTGAACAGCAATGTGTTAAAAAAGAGTTAAGAAGGGGGATCCAGAGCTCCAACTCTTAATCTGTTCATATTCAGAGCCTCCTCCTCCTCTGCTTTTCAAGCATTGGAATTGGCACAAGTTCCTGCCGTATTGGGGAACACACATGGCTTCATCCAGTCATGACAAATCCAGGCCAATTTCCATTTCAGTCATGGACTGCATTCCCATGAATGGATGGGAGGAGACTTCTTTTCATGTGCTTTAGCTGGTAGGAAGCTAAACTTGGTTCTTATGGAGATTAGGATAAGTCCTTGTGTTTCTTAAAAGAAAAGCACATTTTCTTCTGCCCCAAATGCTAACCTGTTTGGGTGTTTTTTGTTTGTTTTCTTTTTTTTCTCCTCTGTATTTCTCCTTGTACCATGGATATTTTGATGCCATGGTCTAGGTTAACTGAGTAACAGAAATTGTAAACAAGTTTTCTTTACACTTATTTTGGCTTCTTAAGCTCATATCAATTTCTTGAAATATACCTATTGTGGTTTTTTAAAGGAACTCTGACATTAATAAGCAGGAACTGCTGTCCCATTAAGAGAAACTGATTCAACTGGAAGTCTTACTGTTCGTTCTGTAGCCCATACCTGCTCTGTGAGCTGATATTTTGCCTTTAGGTTTTCGTAGTTGAAACATTATAATAAAAAGAAACAAAACAGTAACTGAGTTAAAACTTCCTTCTGTTCTAAAGGTTAATGTCTTATATTTTGTCATGATACAGTCCTTCAAGGGGGGAATTCTTTCTTTAAAAAAGGAAAAATTAAGTTATACTCTACCTTGAAAAACAGGCATTGAAAGATAAGGAAAATGACGAGCTTGATATTCAGCTGAGGGTGTTTGATGAGAACAAAGATGAAGACCACTTTGAACTGTCACATCGTCTCAATGATATCAAAGCTGAAATGGAATATCCTTTAAGGAAATGCTGTTATAACTTGTGTCATTTCAGAACTTTATTAAATGGAAATTACAGTGCTATATGTGCAGGTTATTTGTCTCAGTTGTGTGTCTTAACAGGGGCTTTGTCAAGCAGATTTTGCTCCAGTTGCTTTTTTTGTTAGAAAATATTTAGATAATTAGTGCTTAAATTTCCATGTCAAATGTAAGTCATTGGGAACTGAATTAATTGTTCGAAAATAACATTTATTAAGCTAAATTCTGTCTCATAATACATGAAGAGATAAAATTATACCCTGGAAGATCATAAGGTTGAAGAAAAGTGAGTTTTGATAATAAAATGAACAAAATTTCTTGTAGGTTCTGAAGCACTTCAGATGTCTGCCTTTTCTAGCTGTGAAGGAGCAGGAAATCCCAAGTTACCTAAGTTGAGAATCACTATTTGCAGGGGGAAGCAGAGGGAGGTAGTGGCAATTAATGGGAGGACTGTGGAATCCTCTGTAATGTTGGTGCTTTGCAGAACAGGTCATTACAAGTAAGGATCATCATTAGGAATGAGGATGATTGGCCAGTGTGTGTTTGACAGTAGTCACCTCAGACTGGAAACAAAGCTTTGTGTGAAAAAGTTTTACAGGATTCTAAAATGTTATGTCTATGCTGACTGAGAACGAAGTATATCCTAACTGTTAAACAGGGTACAGAGATTCTGTGCACAATCTTAGTAGAAAAATCATATTTACTTGTAAGGGTAGGAATTCTAAGTGTGGAGGGGTTTTACTTGAACAATATGGGAAATGTCTGGGGAGCTGTGTTGGGTGGGGTGGCTGTTCTGTGCTGCAGTGGGGTTTTTGGGTCTTTTGTTTGGGTTTTTTAAAAGTTTTTGGTTTTTTAAGTACTTGTATTTTCTTAACTATTTCTGCACTGATGTGAGTGAAGTATTTCATCTGCTGTATAATATGGTGAAAGATACTTCTTCTGAAAATTACTTCCTGTCGATTCTCCAACATTTCCTTCTGATCAGGAACGATTACTATGTCCGGTAAGTGCCAGCTGCCAGGCTGGATTTTTAGGGGGAGTAGGGGCAAGAAGGAAAACTAAGACCCTGGCAAACTGAGTAGCTCATGCCTAAAAAGTCACTATGAGACTGGTGTGTTATTTATCTTTTTGCTCCATGTTAGTATTAAAAAGATCTTGGTAAATATAGTGGTGTTTGTAATACTGTTAGTCTAACACCCTCATCCTGAAAACCTCTTAACTCATTGGGCACTTTTCTTTATTCAAGTTTGATATCTTCATTGCTTCAAAGAACATGGAAGTTGTACAGCTGATAATTGAAAGTACTCCCACGTGCCTTGGATCTGGTCTTTTCAGTGTAAACTTCTCTTATGTGCAGCAGAGTGTCTTAGCAAGGTCAAGGCACCATATCCAAAATGTTTACAAATAAGAGTTTGAATTTGATACTTCTTCTGGCAGTTGTAGTATTCAGATATTAGGAGTTAGTTGCCCCCCTCTCCAATTGCGTAAAGGCTTGTTCATGTTCTTATTGTCTTGTAAATGCTTCCTTTTTCAGACCTCAGTATTACAAGATTATAGAAGAATGTGTGTCACAGATAGTGCTGCACTGCAGTGGCATGGACCCAGATTTTAAATACAGAGGAAGGATGGACATTAATTTTACTCATCTTGTTGGTTTGTACTCCTTAAGCAGTTTTACCTTTTTTGTGTGTGTTCTTCTGTCTAGACTTACAATGACTGTTAATTTTTTCAGTTCTAGAAATATACATGTAAGCTACAGGTGTACTTGGGGAGTACCAGACCAAATACTGTAGCCTTTAAGGAAATGAGACATGGTAAAAAAAAAAAAAAAGTCCCTGTTGCATCATGGGCTCACAGGTACTTATGGTTGGAAGCACCTCAGAGCTGTGATATGTTTGACTTGACTGGTATGTGGTATTTTATTTGAATTCTAGATGCATGTGTGGACAAAGCTAAAGTAGAAGAGAGTGAGAAGAAAGCAGCAGAATTTTCCAGAAAGGTAAGTCCTACTCACAGTTCTCTTTAAGGTGTGGAACAGAATCCTGACAGGAACACAGTCAACTTGTTTCCCAGTAAAACTGGGAAGTAGTGGATCTCACTGGCAGGATATGCTTTCATATTTAAAGCTCTGTGGTTCTGTGTGTGGGAGAAGCTCAGATGCAATTGAGTCTGAAATGAAAAGCAGCTGAGTAGCATTAACTGTACCTCTCTTCAGTTGTAGCTCTCTGCTGTAGATAACCTGATGGGAAAAATTCCGCTTATCGTTCTTCTGTCCTGAAATCATCATAATTAAGTAACTTAAGTGCAGGTATAAACTTTTAAAAAATGAATTAAAGTACTATATTAGCTGTAATAGTACTGAAATTCATGTATTATGGAAATGTGTATTGAAATAATTCAAAATTTAGATTTTTTTTTTTGCTGGTCTGATCTAAGTAGGCATTTTCAGGCCAAATGGCAGAACATGTTCTTGAACATAATTGCAGATTTAATTTGTAATGAATTTAAGCTTGCTGCAATAGATGTGTTCTTAAGTTTGGTTTGAGAAGCCTTCAGTGTTCTCTTGGAGGGAAAAACCTGTACTGAGTGGCTGGATCTGGGTAGTTTTTTGTCATTGGCTTATTGATGGATAAAATTGTGGTACTAAAAGTGAACATGTTGGAAAACTGCTGTTAAAAGTGCATAAATTGCTCCAGCTCTGATACTGTTCAAGGAATCCCTACCAATATAGGCTATGATGTGGCCATAACTGGACAAACTTTCCTGTACTGGTTAAATCATTACAGTTTGATGAAGAGTTCACAGCTCGACAAGAGGCACAAGCAGAGCTGCAGAAACGAGAAGAGAAAATCAAAGAACTTGAAGCAGAAGTCAAACAGCTCCGGACTCAGGTAATAAAATATATCACATTAAATTCCACAGCTGAGTTGCCTTTTTTTTGAAAAAAAATTGCCTCAGAGTAACTTGTCTCTCTGGAGCTTGGAATGTCTGTTCTAGGTGTATTGATTTGTTTGCAACCAGCATAAGTTACTAAGGATAGTTAATGGAGGTAACATTTTTCAAACAGTAGTATATTCAGCCTGTCACAGGTACCTGCTTTACTGAGAAAAAATTTTCCTTAGGCTATAAAAATCTTGCATCCAAACTGATTTTTTTCCCCTGCGGGTATTTGTTTATGCTTTTACATTGCTGCTTCTGTATGTTTTGCAGAATTTTTTTGTTTTGGAAGTGTTTATTTATAAAGGCTTTTGTTTCATATATTTTTTTTACTCTTATACTTTATATAAGGCTTTTTTATTTTTAGTTTTTACACCAGCTTTGGGTTTTAGACAGGTCATTTATAGGAACCTTTTAGGAACTAACAGATACTGTGATTTAGTGCTATTGCCTTGGTCTGCCTTATTTTGTACTCCTTCAGTGCTTGGCATGGTCTACCTGTTGCCTTATTGTCTTTATTTTTGCAGTCTTAATGCCTGTAATCTCACTTCTGATTTGGACACTAGGATGGAGACACTGACACTCTGTTCCTACTTCCTTCTTGCCAATATTCATGTTTGTTACAAATTCCTACAAGCCGGTATTACATTGAAATTTGACAGTCTGTTTTAATAAGTTCTCCAGCAAGTGGTGCCTTATTACTTGTGGGCTGAAGAAACACATGCCTTGTGCAAAGTAAAAAATGTGCTTTTAGCCACATTAATTGTTAATCCTGTTTTATTGATTGTAACACAGTTCAGATTATCTGGACATGACAGGGCATTCACAGTAATGCTGACCACTGGTTAATTAACCATGTAATTCGAGCATCTGTTTCCTTTTCTAGTATTATGCTCCCCACAGAATATGATGACACTTATTTGTAGCTGCGCTCACCCCTCTGATGGTCTGACATGCTGCTGTATCTCTTCCTTTTTAATTAGTAAGAGAAAGAACTTATTAGAATGGATCTTGTGATTGCTCTTTTCTTCCTCTCACCCTCAGACAGCTTTCAAAGAAAAGCAGAGTGGGTTGTTCCAGATGTCAGAATAGTTACGAACAACTATGGTACTCTGACCTCTTGCACTGTATCAGCTGCTCCACTGATTGCTGGGCAAAATTTTCCAACAGCAGATGAGTGTTAAAATTCAGCATGGTTTTTCTCATCTCTGATGTCCCAGCTTGCCAGGGTATCCTAAGTGGGATAAATGTTTTGTGCATTGGTAAGAAATAAAATGCTGTTCTGTTCACTTAAATGTTACTGCTACTATTAAATTTTCCTTAAAATTGAAACAATTTGTTTTTATAACAATGCTAGGTTATTCAGTTTACTTGGCAGCTTTATGGTACGTGGTATAATCGATTGTTATTGTTTCTCATTTAAATAGGAGAACAGTTACATTTCTCACTTTCTTTGGGTGCAGTTGGCTAAAAAGTATCCTGGTTGGTTCAGCTTTGTATCAAACTGCCTCCTGTCACTGATGAAAAGAAACCATCTTTATGTTTCAGGGTCCAGGCCTGAAGGAAGTCCCAAGTGAGAAGGCCCCACAATCTCCAGCGCCTTCACTCCCTGGTGGAGCCATCCCTCCTCCTCCTCCCCTCCCTGGAGGACCAGCAATTCCTCCTCCTCCTCCCCTGCCAGGTGGAGCAGCAATTCCTCCTCCTCCTCCCCTGCCAGGTGGAGCAGCAATTCCTCCCCCCCCTCCATTACCTGGTGCATCACTTCCTCCACCGCCCCCTCCTCTGCCCGGTGGAGCCGTTCCACCGCCTCCTCCTCTGCCTGGTGTGCCCCCACCACCTCCCCTGCCTGGGGGACCAGGGCTTCCTCCTCCTCCTCCTCCCCTGCCTGGGGGAGCAGGGCCACCTCCTCCTCCTCCTCTGCCTGGGGGAGCAGTCCCTCCACCGCCACCTTTTGGGGGGCCCCCAATGCCACCCCCTCTTGGAGGGGTTCCCTTTGCTCCCTTCCCAGTGGTGCCAGCATTGCCACACGGGATGAAGGAAAAGAAGAAGTATAAGCTGGAAGTCTCCATGAAGAGAATCAACTGGTCAAAGGTATGACAGGAGGTGTGGGGATGATGATGTTACGTCCCCTCCCTCACTTCAGATATGCTTGGTGTCATGTATAGATGGACTTTTAAATGAGATTCATCTTGGCAGAACTTCTTGTTGTGTCAAGTATCCCAGGAAGCCAACTTACTTCCAATGCATTGTATCAGGTGCAGTGAACATGAAGGGCAGCTTTGCATCAAGTTGTATATAGATACATATTTGTCTCCAAACTGGTTTAAAGCAGTTTGCACACAGACCTAGCAAAACAAACCAACTTAAGCTTTTTAAATTTGTGCTGTTTATTGTATCTGTGAGTGCAGAGGTTGCTGATATCAGGCCTTAATGTTACTTGTTGATTATTTATCCTAGATATTTATTGCTAGTTCTCAATTGGTGATGTGTTGGAGCAGGGCTGTGGCCACTGGGAGGAGCCATGGGACTGCTAAAGGGAAAGGTTTGGGTACCATGAGCTTCCAGTGTCTTAACATGGTTGTATTTAATCACATTTCATTCTTAAAACCATCTTAAAATATAAGCATTACTTGAGCAGGAAAGTGCAAGCACAATCTGATTCACAAGCAACCCGTTACAGCAGTTCTCAGTTACTACTTGCCTCTCAGTATATCTAGTCCCTCTCTAACAGGAGAGGTTATGCAAACATCCAGGTAAGAGCTGGGATGTGTTTTTTTAAAAATCCTTCTTGGTCAGTGTAGATGCAGCTCCTTCCATATAAAGTAAATAAATGTGGGGTATTGGATAATTGCATCTCTTATCAAGACTCAATCATTTCATTCCAAAGTTGGGGTTGGCATGATTTTTAGTGGTATAAACTATGACAGATATGTTGCTGTTTGGTGTAGGAAAAAGTACCAAAATCACCAAATCATCAAGGCAAGTTAAAGGAGGACTTTTATATATTCCATGCTATATGGTTACTCTAAGTTCTGAGTAGTCAAAAGGCTCTTTCTTTGAGATAACAAAACAGCAGAATGATCCCACCAGTTCTGGAAAAGGAATCCAGAAGGCTGAGAGAGCCTGTGTGGAATTGCATTTGGTTGCATGCCAATTTGTAGTTTCTTTTGGCAGAAGAATTAATGCTTCAGTGATTTCAAATGATTTCAAAATATTTGGAGATGTGCTAAAACAATCTGAAAGTGTATCTAGTGGTCGTAGTTTAAAAACAGGCTTTCAATATATTTAACTGGAATGATATAAAACAGCCAGCCATGTTTTTAGAGTATTAATTGAAATAAATTTTAAAATCAGTTTGAAATTACTTTTTCTGTAATTCTTATAAAGTAATCTGTATAAAAGGATAAGTGACCACTTTCCTTCTTTGTTGTGGGTGGAGAAATTAAATATCTTGGGGAGAAAAGGCTGGATCAGGTGAATTGCAGGAGTTTTCTAACTGTGGGACATAGACTGCTGTCCTGTAAACAGAGAGAAAAGAAAGCTTTTATTTTATAATACATACTGGTAATTGCAGCCAATTTCCTTGTGATCAGTTCCATTGGGGAGTTTATAGGAATAATTTCTAAAGTGTCTGTGAACACTGGCTGTGACAATAGGAAGGAGCTGCAGATGGACGCTTTGCTTTAAGTGCTCTGGGAACAGTGCCAGAGATCTCCTGCCTACTGCGAAAGTGGAAAGTCTGTTTGATCATCACTTTTAAGGAGCCATCATTTGAGGAATAAAATTCTTACTGTTTAATTTAGTCCTTTTTGCTGTAACTGTCTTGCCCATTAGTGTTGGATTAAGGTAGTTTTTTAAAATGTCTTCCCTGGAGCCGCTGGTAAAGCAGGGCTGAAAGGTGGACGACCAGGATGTTGCAGGGAAATTGGAGTGAGGCTGAAGAATGCAGTATTGCTGAATTCCTGCATGTGATATTTAAGTGAAATAGCCCTTGGAAATTACTTGGCATTTAAACAAACTTATAAACAATAATGAATAATGTGTTCAAAACTCTTAAAAGGAATATATTTTGAAAAGAGAATAGCAGTTCTGAGTCACACATGAAGTCAAGTTGTCTTTCAGTTTTTTTGTATTGCAGAGCATTTTGTTCCTTTAATATAGCCAGTAGAGAGCTCATACTGTGAGGTCTCCATGGACAGTTAATTTCCTGGGAAGCTGTTCCATCAGTTCTCAGGTAGCAGGGAAGAAGTGCTGGAGAGTTTGGGAACTCTGTAGAAAGGAATCAAGAGAGAGCTAGAACACTTTTAAAGCCAGCTGCTGTTATTATTCTGTTTGGAAAACTTGCTGAGTCGGAGAAGTACAACCAAGACCATTCATGGCCAGAGGGCAGCTCAGCTCACAGTGTTCGTTCAGGAAGCAATAGGGAGAGATAGGTTCATCCCAGAACTGGGCTAAACTTCAAGCAGCCCAGTTCTTACAGAAGTTATGTAGCATTTGTTTTAACTTGGGTATTAAAACCCCTCCATATTGACTCTGGAGATGCTGTTTTCCTTTCAGATTGAGCCTCAAGAAATAGGAGAAAACAGCTTTTGGGTAAAAGCTGAAGAAGATAAATTTGAAGACCCGGAGCTGTTTGCAAAATTAGCACTTACCTTTGGAACCCAAATGAAAGGTACATTCTTATTTGACTCTTTATTGTGCTTTTATTAAGTTTAAAACTCTGCAATGGCAGTTTCTTTTATACTTTTGCAATACCATGGAATTCATAAGATGGTTTTATAGCAGGAAGATGATTTAAAACATATATTAAACATAACAGTTTATTACAAGAATTATTCCTCCTTCACTTTACAGCAGGAGGGGAGGGAGGAACCTTTTTGCAATAATACCTTTTAAAAGTGCACTTCTTGTTGCAGACAGATGTGAGTTTTCTTCTGATGAAATTTTAATTAAATTTAAGTTCTGATCCTAAAATCATGTTTATTTGCATTGTTATTCCTAGCTGAGAATTTCTAGAATAAGAACAACAGTTTTTACTAATAAGTGTTGAAAAAAGATGAACTCAGGAAGGTCTCTCAGAGGACTCTAATTAACTTTTTCTTGAGTAGTTTCCTTGAATTATTTCTGAATGGGTTTTTTTTCTGCGTTCTTTTGAAACCTTTTCAAAGAGTTGTTCATGGCTGTTTTTCATGAGATAGATTCATAGTCTTTTCAGTAGTCAGTGTATTTCAACCATTAGAATTCTGCTTTTGCAGCACGCCTTGGAAGCACTTTCTGGTCTAAATGTTCAAATGTTCATCTATTCCTTGCAGTAATTCAAATGCATCCTTTGCAGTAATTTAACATTCTTTTCCATGCCAAAGCTGGATTGACTCTTGGTTCCTAGCACTGCAGGGAGGGTAAAATGATGTGGAGTTGGTGACTTATTTTGGTGTGACAGAAGACCTTTAAGGGAAAGAGTGCGCAGCAGCAGATCACGCACTGGCATGAGCTCCTTCTTAATGAAAAGGACAAGCTTCTGCCTTGAACTGAATTCTTTCATCAGAAAACTGAGGAAATGCTTTGGAATTCCTGAAAAAGTTCTTCATTAAGAATGCTGAAAAAACCCTCTTGAAATTTTGACATAGCTGACAGTTTCCAATGAGAAGAATTTTTTGTTGGCATAGTTGCACAATTGTAAAACTAGGAACAATAGAAACTCCTCAAATAGCTTAGTGTACCGATAGTCTTGCAGATATTTTTCCTTGTGTAGTTATCAGTTAATGGTTGTAAAAAATAAGATGCCATAGCAAAAGATGCACGTTAAAATGCTTCTGCATAATACTCAGGGTATGAAAATCTTGCTTGGATGACTGCTGTGGAAAGACAGAGTTGTCTATGTTCATGGGGGGTTTTTCAACTTGAAAACCTACTGGAAGTCAAAAAGATTTTTGGAGCATTTAGTTGCAGCACAGACCCGAAGAATTGCATACCAGCATCAACTTTTTCGCTGTCATCTACAAAGAGAATCATGGATTGATGTTCACTATTCTTTCTTTCCTGTTACCTTAAGCAGCTCAATAATGTCCCAAATACTTATTTCAGGGATCATCTGGGATTTCTCTGTTGCTTTAGTCCCATTTCATAAGGTGATCTCCAAGTATATTACAGGAGAGTGGTAAAAAGCCAAGTAGAAATGCATGAGATCTCAAGAGCACAGTTAGCATGTAAAACAGACACAGGGATGAGTGGCAAACTGACAATTGCTAAATGCAGTTATGATGACTTAGTGTTTATTGTCTTGTATTCTGTGGGATTTTGGCATGCCAGTGGTAATGGTAACTGAAGTAAAAGAAATGGTAGTGTAGATATTCATTAAAAAATTGGATATTCTGTATAAGTTGCAACACTGAAATTTGATTAAACCTCTGAATTCTATTTGTGATTCTTTGGTACAATGAAAAAAAACACTTGGTGAATTTTTCTCATTTAACATAGCTTTGTTTTTGGATACTCTACAAATGACTCACTAAGCTGTGAGCGGCCTTGCTGTTTGTGTGCTATCTGTTTTAGAGGAATGCAGCCAGAACTGAAGGAAAGTGGTATTTTTGGGGAAAAGTATTGTTATGAAGGTGAACAATAATTTTTGCTTGCTACATTATTAATCCAGTGTGATTATAAATCTCAGGAAACCTGGGCTACTGCTTTTTGATGCAGTAATGTCCTAAATGTCCTGTAGAATGTCCTAAAACCCTCAACAACTGAAATTACCATTTAAAATATTAGTGTTCTTGTCAAGAACCTACTTAAATCTTTGAAATCATTTAAGCAGGTCATGTTATGTCAAGCACTCTTTTACCAAACTTTGCTTTTGTCCCTTAACTGATGTGTAATTTTCTCTCTGGCCACCAGCAGCACTGTTGTGTCTTCAGTGCTTGGTGGACTATGATGTCAGAAAGCTCTTATTTGATTGATGGAATGTTAAATCCATGTAGAACTGAATACTGAAGTGTCTCCTAACAGGTGCAGGTAATGGCTGCAGTGTTGTGATACATCCTGTACTCAGACCTGTGACAATACTCAGTGCTGGGCCTGCTGCTGTCAAAATCATTTCTCACTGTTTGATTGATGATCTAATTGCAAAACACTGCAAAGCAAGTTAATGCCTTCTCCCTAAAGGATCATGTTAATTTCTGGCTCTTGTAATTTAGGTTGTGTATTTTGCCAGTCAAGAATGATAGTAATGCTCAGAAGAAATCAATTATGTGTACAGTAGGTCTGTAAAGGTAGTAATTAGTACATAATAGTCTGTAACTACTGGGATTGTTCCAATACAGAATTCATTATCCATCCAACTTGCCTCAAGGGAAAACTTCTCGATCAGGGTTCTGTTGCTTTACAATTAGACTTCTAAAATATAATTCAACAATCATTTTCATATGTTTTCAAAGCTGAAGTAAGGTCTTAATAGCCGAGTTGTGTTTTTCACACTATGGGAATTTGAGTGGGAGGGGGCAAGAGAAAAGACAAACTTCCATGTAAGCTGCAATTGAACAAAATGTTCAGGTTTTGATTTTTATAGGTACAATGTATAGAATATGTATAAAAATAATAATGTGTATAATGCAGATATAATGTATATAAATAATATATGATAGGTCAGTGCACCATTAAACTTGAAGGAAAACTCTTTGAATTTCTTTGCATTTGGGACTTGTAAATACAAAGAGCAGCAGTGATTACTTTTAAATAATGGCTTTGAATTTGCTGTGCTGAGAAGCTCAAATGTAATTCATCAGAGAACTTCAACATTTGCAAGTTTTCAGTGCATTCAGCTGTGTCCAGATTTCCTTCAAGACAGCTGTGTTTGTAGGTGTGAGGGAACAAGACTCAGTTTAATGCAGAAATCTCTGGTGTTAAACATGGCTGTGTTGCATTAGCTCAGCTACCTATGCTGCTTTGTCAACAGAAAAAGGAAGAAAAACCTCTGAACTCACCCTGAATTGGCTTCAGGATTGCAAACTGCAGGTGGCTCCCTTGGTCTGCTGATTATTCAGGCTGTGTTTGTTTGATTCCCTTCCCTCCTCACCCTCTCCTTTGCAGCAGGGTGGAACTCCAAAGCAGAGGAGGATCAGCTTTGCAGTGTAGGGTCACCCAGTGCTGTGTGGCAGAGGAATTTCATTTCCTTGGATTGCACACATAGGTCATCAGTCTTCATATCTGTTTCACACAGAAGTGCAGCAGATTGGTTTGTTTTCAACTGTGGATGTATTTGAAATTGTTGTTTTGCAGCAACAGAATAAATTCAAGTACCATAAAGAAGGAGTGAGTTATTAGTTTTCTATTTTTCACTTTCCTTTTCTTCTCCACTGGATTTATCCCATAGATAAACTCTCAAACTCAGGAGTGAAAAAAGCTTTGCATGGTTTAAATAAACTGCTGCCTGAGATTATCATCTAGCATAGATTTATATATCTGTATTTCTGTAGTTTGGTATATTTTGTATATTTTTTAATTCTTAAATGATCTTAGAGTTATTTTAGACTCCAAATCTTACTTCAAGAGCATCAGGACTCATTTCATTCATTGTGGGACAAAAGGACTGATCTGAATATAGTGTTCAGAAGGGTCTAAAAGAAAGCAAAAGTTCCAATTAGGAGGTAAAAATTATAAATATAAGTTCTTAATGTTTTATTTCAAACAGCATTTTAATTCACTCTCCTTTCAATAACTTAATTTCTGTGTCAAAGGCAGTTTGTAATTTGGAGTCACTAAGAAAACATAATTCATTTTGAAAAAACATACTATGTAAAATACATGTCCTGTTGGTGTGGTCTACTAACTATAGCTGTTCTCATCATGTGACAGTGAATGAATAATATCCCAGATTAAAAAATAAAATCTATTTGGACTATTTTCAGAAGTTAGGCTTGGTGTCAGTTGTGCTATTTTCATTTATTGTTTTTCCCTCTAAAATCTTACATAACACTTTCAGAATGCTCACGCTTTAGGGTTGGACAGAGGCAGGAATTTCATTGCAATCTCAGACTGTGGCACACTTTGGTTGTGTCTCTTAGGACTTTGCTTTTAAAAGCTTCGTGGTAGATTCCTAAAGCAGAAAAAATAAAGAGGGTTGGGTCAGATAGATAAAATTTTCCTATCTCCAGTTTGTTATTCCTGGAGCCTGCTTTCCTTACATTTGTAGCAGAGTTAGTATTTTTCAGAGCATCTTTGTTCCATAAGGGGGTTCTGATAGAAAAGTTTGAACATTATCTTAATCAGCATTACATAAAGAATTGCAATAATTGCACCTTCAGAAAGTCAAATACAAGCAGCTCATGTGCGAATTAAATTATATTCAGATTAAGAGACAGGTGGGAAATAGTATGAGGCCTGGGCTATTTGAAGGCTGCTATCATTATTCATGGATTGCTTGGAGGTACAGCATAATGTATTCCACACAATTCCTGTAGAAATGGAGTTCATTTTCAGAATCAGCATTCTATCTGTTCTGAATCCAGGTCAGATGCTCCAAAGTGGAGGCCACTGCTTCAGTTTTAGTTTAATTGGCAGTGCTTAACCCTTTGGGAACATCACTGGGATAGGGGAGAGTTCCCTGCTGGAGACTTGAGGAGCAAGGATCTGAAATAAGGAATCCTGCTGGTTACTGAGTGACTGGAGTAGTTCTGCAGGTACAAACTGATTATCCACCTGCCTTTTCAGTTCCGTGTGGCAGATTGAGACTGGAGAGGCTCTGGTG
Source organism: Cisticola juncidis (assembly GCA_013400215.1). NCBI lineage: Eukaryota > Metazoa > Chordata > Aves > Passeriformes > Cisticolidae > Cisticola > Cisticola juncidis. Next base: position 245,292 of record VXBR01004752.1, on the reverse strand, counting down.
TGGGGGCTGTGTGTGCCTGCTGCAAGGCCATCTTTTGGTTAAGAAATCTCTGGCACTGAAAAGCTGCTGAAAAATATTAGTAGCAAAGCCGCTGCTGCTCAGATTTTCTGCAAGTTTGAATTAGTAATTTTGTCAGAAATCTTCACCAGAAGAATTTAAATAGAATTGGAGTGGGGACAGATGTGTATTGTCTAAAAAATCCTCTTCTGTGTATTTATATCAGTGTTGTGACTGAGTTGTCTTGATTATAATGTGTTATATTTTAGGTGGCTGCTTACAGAATTCATGTGTTAATTTGTTATACCTGAACTCTCAGAATATGAAAACTAAAATCTTGAAGAGGAAAGATGGAAGAGTAATTGTGCCTATAAAAAAAAAAAAAAAAAAAAAGGAAGGTGAACTCTCAAAGTCACTGGATCTCTCCTACAAAGAAAACTGGTTCAGTGGCGTTTTTCCAGCAGTTTTCAAAATTTTTCAGTGAGTTTTTTAAGGTATTGGAGGTTCCCATTGGAGAAGTGTAAGAATCACTGCTGGTGACACACAGACAAATGTTCAATATCCACACATTCCAGAAGTCTGGAATTCTAGCCCACTGTGTGATAACTCTGGGAGTAGTTAGTACCTTCTGTACCTCCTCCATGCCTCGTTTTTGTAAGAAGCTGGAGCTTTTGTGTGTATGAGCTTGCTGAAATCCAGCAGGGGAAAAAAGACAGCTCTGCATTCCCAACTGTCTGATTGAGGCTCGGTGATGCAGTGCTCAAATAAAGCCCAGTACATTTAACGAGGAACTGAGGACAGAGACACATGTACTGGCACTGCAGAGACAGGGATTGTGTACAAAGACTAATTAGCATGAAATATGAATACATTCATGAAGTAGTCTTGATCTATAATGCTCTTACAGAGAGTGTTTTTTCTATGAATTCGATGAAAAAGAAATTCAGGAGTTGAATTGGAAAAAGTATCTGTGTTGAACAGCAAAAAGAAATGGGTTTTGTTTGTTTTTAAACAAATAAAAATCTATATTCCTGGAATAAACCCCTTCTGTATGAATAAATAAAGAGATTAGACTGAGAAGAATGCTTTCTGTAATGTCAAAACAGAAAGAATAACCTGCAAAAGATGCTCCTCTTCAAGTATGCATCTGCATTTTTCATGGGAATTTAGGTTAGATATTCTAAAAATCTATTTAATATGAATCTAGTTGTTCTCAACATGAAGTATTCAAGGCTATGTTGGATGGAGCTCTGAGCAGCCCTAATGGAAGCTGTCCCTGCCCATGGCAGGGATTGGAACAAGATAATCTTTAAAGTCCATTGCAACTCCAACCATTCTGTAATGATATGATGAAATCATTGTATGGATTTGACAGCAATCCTTTGTTCAGTGAACTGTTAAGATTATCCACTGTGGCAGTTTTCCTCAAGTGGGGCTTCTCTTTCACCTGCAAGAATTGATATCTGTAAACATACATAAAATGCACTGATGACAAATTGGAGGTCAATTGCTTGGCAATTCTAGATCTGTGTTCAGTAGTTCTGTACAGAATGGTTTTAAAACAATTCCTTTTGCCTTCTGAGGTGTTTGTAGCTGTAGATACCATGTTCTGGCAACTTCCTCAGTTTTGGTAAAGGAAACTCCAGCTGAGTGTTCCAGTGCAGGTTCTTCAGCTGAACATTGGCTGAGAATTTGTGACACAAGTGAAGTAGGGGAAGAATAAAAAAGTCTAGAGGAAAGGATGGAGAGCAGCTTACCAGGACAGTTGGTGCTGACTGTTAAATAGATTATGCACCAGTATTTCATTCTCCTGAGAACTTCCAACAGGGTTCTAGGAATGAAAATGTATTTCTTTAAATAAATAAAACCCCACTGTAAACAAAGCCCTGGTTATAAGCAAAATTTATGGTCTTACTTGTAAAATAGTTATTTCAAGGCTGCATTAAAGAGATGTCCCCTGCATCTTTCAGCAGAACCACAGTTAGCACATCCTATGCTTCCTCCTACATCTACTTTCTATCAAAAGGAATAGAATGTGGATTTTTTTATTTCCTGCAGCAGCATAAACTGACAGAATGTGTCTGATTCATGGCCTGGTTCCATTTGCACACTGTGCTGACCTGTAGTGATTCTGTGTTTGTAGAAAAAATTATTCCCTCTCCATGGACTTTATTTTATGTGCAAAACTGTTTTTCCTTTCTTATTGCTGACCAAAAAAACCCCAAAAATGTGTCATCTGCTCTTGTCATAGACATTTCTCTGAGTGATAGTTGCTTCACCTGTAATGCTGTGCCAGGATGCTTTGGACAGAAATACCTGCTTTTGCAAGAATTTCTGCCATTTATAGTAGAGGAGTCATAGTTCTGTTACCTACATGGATAAAAGTTCTTTGGAGAAAGAGACATTTGAAAGCTATTTACAGGATTAAAAGTTAACAATCATGCTATTAAGTTTCTGAATTCATTGAGAAATCAAAAATACTAGGTACATTAATACAGATAATAACAAAAGTATTAGCTTTTTGAATTACTTATTAATTATCTAAGTGGATGTAAAGCTATAATTGCAACTCTCTATGTTGTGTGACTGCTGTGTGTCTTGTGCAATGTGAGAAGCTGAAATGTCTCAAACTTCTCCCTTTCAGGTGCTTTATTCTGTTCTGTAAGGTGGGAATGTAATTATTGTAGAATACTACTTCAGAATAATTTCCCACTGTGAAAAGGCTGCGGCTTAAAGGCTTTCTAAAAGCAAAAAGTCAATATGTTAAAAGTCAGAGTGAAATTATCATTAAGTTGCACATTCTGAATGGGAGTACCTGTGGAGTAAATTTCAAGGTTTTCTTGGACTTTTTTTGTTGTTGTTTCATTGAAGACTTGGATCATTAGCACAGAGACACTGCCTTCTTAATGAATTGGTTTAGCCAAATTTTGCTTGTGTTGGTAATGGAAAAGGTCAGCAGAGCACAGCTGCTAAATTCAGAACGTCCAGTGGATCCTGCCTGTGCAGAACATACTGAGGTGAGCAGGGCAACCTGATGTGCTGCTGAAGGTGAGAGACTGGAGCTGTGTGTTCTGCACTATTTTTAGTCTGCTACAATGCAAGTAGCTTAATTTAGCACCCTGTGGGTCTCCTAAGACTAATTCTGTAATGTGGCGGTAATTTATCTTGTGTGTCTTGAAAGCAGATAATCATTGCATGTGTGTTCTCTGACCACCTGAGTGTGCTAAGAACACTTTAGGGTACTTGGACCCCACGAAAGCTTTTCCAAGGTAAATGTTATATGGTAGTAACACACACAACCATCCAAGGCTGACTTCAGGCTGGTTGAGCTCTGGTCAACAGCAGGTGACTGAGAGCAGATGCTCAGTCAAAAGAATAAATACTTGTTAATATATATTAAATGCCTGCTGCTTGATGTACACAGAACTGACTGAACAGAAATACTTCTCAGCTGCTAGCAGCTGATGTTTTTTCTAAGCCACAGGTCACATCTTTACACATAGTAAGGTCTTCATTTTGTTTTGTCTTCAGTGAACTCAGGATCTTTCAGCATTTGTAACCCGTGCCATTGCACTTCTCTGTATTTCAAACAGGTGTGTTGTTTTGCAGAATTTTAACCCTGCTGCTTCCCGTCATCCTGGTTTGTTGCCTCAATTTTCTCTCATTGAAGTCTCATTATATTCTCTGTGTTTTCAGAGACTGTCCAGAGGGGCAGACCCAAATTGTGCATGATCCACAGAAGACACAGTAAAACATCCATCTACCATCACCCAAAAAATCAGTGGCTCCACCCAGTTTACTGAGGAGCATTCACAGATGTGGCTGTCACCAAATGCCTGCCTTGCTGTTTGTTTATCAGAGTGACATTTAGGATGCCAGAAACCTTCCAGTGTCCTAGGATGTTAAAACTATTAGGATGAAGTGAACTTGTTCCAAGTGATCATTAGTCAGAGTGATGGGGAGAATGGGCAATACATCTTCCTTGTGGCAGCCTGGGGCCTCCTCCAAGCCAGCCACTGCCCTCTGCTCTGGCTGCTTAAACCCAAGGAATTCTGCTCCAAGGGGTGCAGGAGCCTTGTCACAACATCTGTTTTGACATGTGGGGAGGCTGAAAGGGCTACTTTGCGTAGCTTCCATGTAAGTCATTAGATTTATTTGATACGTTCCACCACAAAGCCAGTTTAAACATTTGTTTATGGAGGACTAATTTCCCAATGTTTTATCCTTATTTCTATTGATCAGCTATCAAAGCTGTGCTTACCAGTCAACCTCATGGGGCACTGACTTTTACTATTGAAATAAATGGAATCTATAAAGACAGATAATGTCCCAATTATTTTTAATATGATCTTTTTACCCTGTGAAGTTTTGCTTTGGCCCTGATGCCTATGAAAACTTCTTTTTCATAGGTTTTCTAGGTTCTGAGTTCTCTGGGTTTAATATAGCAGTAAATACCAGCTAATTTTTATTTTTTTTTACTCTAAGTAGGAGAATAGAATTCTATACTAAACAAAATCAAATTTCTGGTGTCCTAAGTCAATGTCCTAAGTCAATGGAAGTCAATTGTATATTTCATTGTAGGGCAGAGTATATAACCAGGATGGGCTATATTAGACTAAAAAGTCAAGCAATTTGGAATTCAATATGTCTAAGTATTTTGCATGCATGTTTATTTAAAATCTTGATGATTGAGAAATACTTTAAAAGGGAAGAGATACTAAAATATCTGTTTGGACATGCGTATTTTACTTAGTGTTTCAATATTTAGTAAGGATTGATAAATGTCAGATATCACAGTGATTGAAGAAATCAATTTATTACTTCATTTTTACTAACATTTTAGTGTGTTCCATTAAACACCAATATCTAATTAAGTTGACTGTATAAAAGAGGGTTTGGATCTTGGGATCTTAACTTCATAATTTGGAATGTTCCTCTAGGAAATGTGATTCCCATAAGTGTGTTTGTTTGTGAAGCCTTTTATGGGCTTCATCAAGGGGAACAGTAGGTGAACAAATAATTTAAAAGATATCTATTTGTTAGATTTCTCACAGTAATAAAAGAAAAATGAGTTTGTTAGAATCTTGATAAAATATGACAGCAGTTTAATGACTTCTTTTTTTTTCTGAGCCTTGATATTTTTTTTTTACTTTTGAAAATTGTATGGGTAAGAAAAACATCAGAATCTGGGAAATAATTACAGTTGTCCTGTCTCAGTTTGGTGGCAATGGTGGCCTGATATCAAAGGAAAAACTATAATGGGGCCACATGACTGTGTAAATTAGACGTGCTGTTATAGGCAGCATTCTATTTGCATAGGCAAACGTCTCCTCTCCCCTAGAGCAAAACTTCCTCTGTGAGTTCTCAAATGCACTGATATTGGGGCTATGCAGACCTTAGCGCCCACTGCACTGAAGGATCAACAAATTCTCTGGGGATGGCTTGGAGATGTTTGATGCCAAAGGCACAAATAGGGATGCACAGTCATTAGATATTCTTACTCATGGATTCATGGAGGAAAAGGGAGAGAACAGGTCATGGAAAAGGCTACTGGGTTTTATTCCAGCTTCTTGCAGCACGTCTCCAACACAGTAAATGAGGCCCACGGAGGGTATTTTCAGTTTAATCCTTGTTTGCCTGCTGTTGTTTGATTTCTAATGTTCGTCTGGATTTCTGTGACCATTTGTGTGCCATGAATTGTTAATATTTGCTTACTGCCTTACAGCAAAAGCAGCATCTTTCACAGTAAATAGAAGGGGGCAAAATCAGTTGTGAAATTGGGTGTGGGTATGTTTGGGATTTTTTGTGTGTAGGGGGGAGCGGTTTTGGTGGTTGTCTTTTTTGGGGAATTTTTTGTGGCCCAGGCATCTCCTTGATGCTGTTGATAGAAAGCTGAAAGCAATACAAAGTGGGTAATTAGGTCCACTTTAGCTGTACAACTGTCCTGCACAAGTTCTTGCTAGAGACTGACAATTAAACTATTTACAACCATTTTAGAGCAATTTTAACAGGGCAAGGAATATTTCATGTGAAATTAATGGTAGTCATTAAATGTGGTGATCAAATAAAGTAGCAATCAATTATAAGAACAATTAATAGAATACAGATCCCCTGTTACATTTTTTTTCAAAACTAATTTGTAAAACTAAGTTATGATCTTTTTTATTCTTCCATGGAGCATAATTTGTTGGGTTGATGCCACTTCCTTCAACTTGATTACATTAATTAGGCAAAAAGCATACAAGATTGCAAGAGGTTCCATGTTTTTTCCTCCGTGCTAGTTTTACTTTTTTTTTTAATCTTGAGAGCTCAGTGTAAGATTCGCTTCTAGATCAATTGCTTGCTTTGTAATAATTCTTTTTTTATTGCTGCATCAGATATTGAGCTCTTCTAATTGCAGAAAGGACAGAGTGACAGCAGGAGTGCTTAATTAATTTTGCTTCAGGAATTGGTAACTGAGGGATTTTAGGTGAACTGAAAAATGCCAGGTGGCATTGGGAATAAACATGAGATCCCACAGCTGCTGCCTGAATTGACAGGAGGCGTGGCTGACATCTGCTGATGCTCTTGCATTTCTCTCTGGTTATTTGGGGAAACTGTTTGCTGGTTGTCAAAGTTATAGCCCAAATGACAGAGTGAAGGCTGTAAGTGAATTTGGATGCCAAAGCACCCCCATCTCAGTTCATGAATTGCATGGCACATGTTCTGCAAGATGGCTGCTGTGATGTGGGAGAGTCTGTGGCTTCAGCTGTATGAACTGTGACCTCTCCACAGTCTCTCCTCTGAATATTCTCAGTGTCACTGGATGCAGGATAGGGAATTCCTCCTTGATCACAGCTCTGCTGAGCTTGCACTAGTGCACTTGCTTTCTCCTTGCTGCCAGCATGAGGGCTCTGCTTCTCCAGGTAACAAGGGACAGGAGCAGAGGAAACAGCTGTAGGCTGTACCACAGGAGGTTTGGATTACATGCCAAGAAAAGATTTCTTCACCGAAAGGTTGTCAAGCATTAACATAAGCTGCCCAGGGAAATGGGCTTCCTGGAGATGTTCAAAAACTCCTGGATGTGGCACTTGAGCATGCGGTGCTGAATGTGGTGGTGCTGGGCTGCTGATTGGACATCAGGACCTTAAAGGGCTTTTCCAACATTAACAATTCCATGAATCCATGGACATGTTTGCACTTGTTGATGATCAGCAGGTTATTTTTGCAGTTTGGCTTGACCACACAAACTTTGTCAAAGTTCATGCTGTTGCCTGCAGCCATAGCTTGGATATGGTTCATCTGTTGCACCTTGCAGGTGGCTGGAGGAAGGTCAGGCTATGCCCCAGCTGTGCTCCCTGTCCCATTCCCTGGGTCTCTCCAGCTGTGGGCACACCAAAAGACACCCTCGAGGTGGTTATTTGGTATTGCTGAGGGAAAAGAACAAGTACAGATTTGAGACTATTTTGTGTTTGACTTTCCTCCTTCTCCCCTTGCATTTGACTTACATTTCTGTCTTTGAGTGCCTCTAGGAATACCACAGAAATGGAAGATTATCAATAGCATTCCAAGATGATCAGTTTAGCCAGACTTCAAGAAATTTTACTGTGTGGCAACAGAATTTGCTGAACTTTTGTGCTACAAATTACTTTCTAATCTTTCAGTGACATTCCTAGCTCTTTATTTCATTTTCTACCAAGTCATATCACATCGGGAAGTTTTTTGGGGAGGGTAAATTTACTGTAATTATTACTTTCAGCTGCTCTAGTCTACTCTTGTGTGTGTAGTTTACATCCCTTGCAACTGTATATACTTAGGTTTTTTTTCTTCCAATATTACTGTACTAGCCATAGCTCTTTTCTCAGGTAAAGGCAATAACAAAGCAGTTACTTTCTTCTGTATATTTACTTCTGCTGCCAAATACTGATAAATGCAGTTGGGAAGCCACTTGCCAAATTGAAATAAGATGAAATTACTCATTCATTTCCCATGACAATATAAGGATGGTTTTGTTCACTGTGTATACAGACTTGACAGAAATTAAAGACTTAGGCTCAGATTAAGGTAGGCTAAAGTTCACCTAAATATCTGCTTTCTCCATGCTTTAATTCAGTGTACTCCTTTTTATCTCCCTTTAATTTTCATCCTCATTTTATTAATGACTGACAGTTTTTGCTGTTAATTCTTTACTAAAATTACTTATTGATAATTTAAAGAAGGGAATTTCATATGAACCGGACATTTCAGCTCATAATATAATGCTTTAATAGCTTCAATATCATTACATAAAAGCATATATATTTGAAAAAATCAGTCATGGTCAGTTCTAATGCTATTCAGTAGCTAAATTAATGAACAGGTGTAAAATGATAATTTTGAAGAATAATGTATGCTTCCTTTTTTTTACTACAGAAGTACAAAATTACTGATGGTAGAAATTTTTTCTAATTAAGTCTCTAAAGTATTTCAACCTGTTTATGTGTCTTCTTTGCCATGATTATCATTGGCCTTGCTTAACGTGTTTTAAACTTACCTAACATTTTGTTTAGGGTTTTGTATACCCTGGCTGGGTTTGAAGGGTTTCAAGCAGGGAACTTTCAGTGGGATTAGATGAGTTCCCAGTTGAAGGTTTCAGTGAAGGCACAGCTGGAGCTGCACATGCACTGGGAAATGTCAGATCAACAGCAAACAATGCCTTGCAGCATCTTGCATCAGCTTTTTCCCTCCATCACCAACAAACAAATGTATTATTGCTCACTTAATAGACCTCTAAATTAGAAAAAACTAAATTATGTAGCATTGGTGTTTACATCTGTGTTTTCTGGTCTCCAGAAAGAATTTGTGTGTGTTAAAGCTGACCCACACTCTCCTTTGGCTTTGTCATAGTGCCTCCCTTCCCTTTCCTCTTCTGTCTGAGGCAGATGCTAAAGATAGGCCCACCCAAAACCTTCTACAGGTTGAATTGGTGTGAGCTAATTATGCATTAGTGGCTCAGCAGTTCCACTCCCCAGACCACACTCCCTTCTCCAGACCTGAGCTGAGCTGTTCTTTGTAGTGTTCTATGGATTCATCAGCTGTGATCAGAGAGTAAGGAAGCTTCTCTTCTTGTTTTAAACTCACCATTTCTGGCATGGAAACTGCTGCTATGGCAGTCACCAGCTCTCGGTGCTGTCTGTAAGCCTTGTTGATTTGGAAAAAAGCAGATTTTGAATGGAGATATAAGTCAGTGCCAATATCAAAGGGCTGTAATAAATAATTACAGCACTGAACTCCAAGGTCTGTATGAAGTAATACAGCTGCTTTACCTTCCAGACTGATTTTTCATCTTGCTTTTTTGAGCTGCCCTGTGTTGTCTGCAATAAAATCCTTCTTTCATCTCTCCTGCTGGTTCTGTGGCATCAAACCAAAAAGTGTCTTATCTTTAAACAGGCACTTATGAAAGGAAAACCTGACAAGGGGCTGGTCAGCAATGGTGTATTGAATGCTCGGAAAAATCAAGTATCTTTTTAATTGAGTTATTTTTTGAAATTCTGTAATCCATGGTTTTGTTACAGTTGAATCACTGCTGAAATGGATTGTGTGATCAGAGCCTCTGGCAGAAGAGAGCTGAGCATGGCTTTGGAGAGCTCTCTGATGCTCCATGTCATCTCAAGCATGGCTAGAATGGTTGTGCAGAGATTCCAGGAGCTGTCTAATCTAGAAATTTTAGTAGTGTCTCTTTTTGTCTGTGAATTTGGGCTTGGTAAGATTTGTGTTGATGCTGTATTGTGACTTCAGTGCAGTCACATAAGCATCTGTTTCAAGTGTTTCTTTGGTTTTTGTGAATTGGCATGAAGTGAACTTGGAAGTTTGCATGGAAGGATAGAATTTTTTGGAAAGAGTATATTCTCTGACCTTTGTCAAGTAGAAAAAAAAATTAATCTAGACAGAATTAATGTCCAAATTAATCTGGACATTTAATGTTTATGAAATAGATGATCTATAAGTAGTGGTATTGCAGCCCTTCAGGCTTGAGTAGCTGTGTAAGTAGCTGTGTAAGAGTAGCTGTGGTTCGTTATGCAACTTCGGAACGTGTGATCTGCTGTGGTTTAAATGTAGTCCCTGATTTTGCAACCAGTAGAGGAGTGCACCTGCACACAGGTGAGGAGGAGTGATAAGGGTGACTGGTTCTATGCCCTGTTCAGGCAGGGTTACCACCATTAATTCTGCCTCAGCTCACCTTCTGCAAGTCTGTTTCTAAACTATTACATGTTTAAACCTCAAACCACTTTTCCTTTTTTGATACTGCAGCAGCTGAATATCTTAATACCTGTTTTACACTGGGCTGGTTTTACAAGCACCTTTGTCTTTGAACTCTTGTTCACAGAGGTGTTTGTCATTTGCCCTTTCTGATTTACCTGAAATACCACTGTAGGAGGGAAGTTTCCTTTCTGTGAGGTGATACTTGATAACAAAACCATTTATTGTTCTCATTTTCTTTTAAACTATTACTTCTGTAGTTTGGAAGCCAGGGAACTGGGTGTGTGTTTTGTGCAGGTTTGCCTTTGGTGCTGCCAACTCCTGAGACAAGTCTGGTATCCTGGCTGGGTTGTGTATGGTGTTCAGTTCTTTAAATACTCCTTTCATGGTGGTCTGAAGGCTTTAACTCTTGAGCAGATCAAGTTTGCAATAGGTCTCTCATTTTCTCGAATTCTTCTCAGCTGTCTCAGCAGACACAAACCCAGGCTTTGCAATATCTGCTGTGATAAACGGAACCCATAATCCTTGTTACCTCCCAAAAGGACAGCTGAATTTTAAGTCTTGGGTGGTTTTTGTTTGTATTGTTGAGCACCTGGTCTTATTTATTTGTTTAATTGAAAACAATTGCTGAGAAGGGCCTGATTACAGGATGAAGTGTCACTTTAGGATTTTAAAGGGAGCTCATTACAGCTAAGGGATCAGTTCTGGGGGAAATTCTGAGGTTCTCTGGTGATGTGTAACTCAAGGCTTGTACAAGCACCAAGCCAGTTGCTCATGAGAGGCAAGAGGAGAGAGCAAGGGTTGCTTTGTTGTTGAATCATCTTTTTGGTTCCGTTTTCTCTGATTTAAGCTCTTTAGAGGTAGCTGGGGCTCAGGTCAGTGCCTGGGACTAGCTCAGTTAGCACTGGCATGAACATGCCCAAGATAAACTGATTATTCAGGGCTGTAGAACCAGAAGAATTCCTTTATGCCAGGTGTTTTCCTGGTGGTAATCGGTGTAAATGGGAGACAAATAGCTATTTTCTACATTATTTTGTTTTTTTTAATTGAAGAGATTGAACCTGAGATTTATCTTGTTCTTTGCACTAAAAATTAATATTTTTTTCATAGTAAATACCAGTTATGAAACCCATGATGGCTCCTTAAAGTACAACAAAAAGTAGCCCTCAGAGAGCAAAACTGTGTTCAGTCTGCTTAAAACTTTATCTTAATTTGACTTTCCATTTTTTTAGTTACTTTTGAATGACTTAAAATATTCATTAAGTTCAATTAATGTTATGCACATTAAGATTCTATCCCTTCACTGCCAAATATGTGATATTTAAAAGGAAATAAATCCTTGTTAATGGGTTTACTTAGTGTTTAAGAAAATTTGGCAAAAATTGACGGTTTTAAATGATGCAAAAAACCAGCTTATATTTTAGGTACTCCAATGCCACATTTCTTTCCATATAATTTAAAGTGCTGAATATAAGGCTAGTGAATCTTGCTAATTTAAAAATAATCACTTTCAAATACACTTTTTTTTTTAATTTGCTCTTTATCACTGACAATGTAAATAATTATTAAAAACATAATTTTTTTCCATGTGATAAATATCAAATGATTTATGTTGTTGGTTTTGGATGAAGAACTTAAAAATTATTAATGTTTCAATAGAGGGCACTCGTGTGCTTTGAGGTAACAGCAAATCCATCTATTTTTAAAAATGCTTGCAATGAATTGGAGCTGAAGTAAAATTTCATGGGTTAAAACACATAAATACTATCTGATAGTGCTTGGGAAAATTGTTCATTGTCATATTTTTATTTCTTGTTCCTTTCAACTTTGGACATTTGCTTGTTTGTTTGGATATTTTACAGTAGGTGGAGGCAGTGCAGTCACTTTGCCTTGAACTGATTGTAAAAGATGTATTATTATGGCTTGCTAATGCACTTGCTGTTAGCTAAGATTGAACAGTTGTAATAATGAATAGAATTTAATAAATACCTACTTTCCAGCCAAAAAGCCTGTAGAAGAATCAGAAGAAAAGAAAGCAACTCAGTCAAAGAAGAAGATCAAAGAATTGAGAGTTTTGGATGGAAAAACTGCACAAAATTTATGTAAGTGATGTGAAGAGCATTGGGTCAATGTCTAAGTAGCATCTACATCTCATTGTTCATAAATTGTTGGGGTTTTTTTTGTTTACATGTGCAACTGCTCTAAAAACTACTCATTTGAACATGTGTGTTAAATTCAGAGGTGCTTAAATACAGTCTGAATTCACTGTATAACTTGGGAAAAATGAAAAATAGTAATATGGAAAAATGGTTTAATGGGTTAGTGGGTTTTTTTTCAGTTAATTATCTCAGTTATTGCTGAGGACCGAAAATACAGTTAGAGGATGATCACTAATTTGGGCAGAGCACAGTGTGGGTGGGTTTTGTGGGATGGGATTTAGAGGCCATTCCTAATTGTCCCTTTTGGTCAAAGCAATGAGGAAGTAGAGGTTCAAGGGAAGATATCACCAGACAGGCTACATAGTGCAAGTACTGCTGCTATAAATTGTAACAAAGCCAGCCCACTTGTATCATTGAACTTGCTTCTTTCCTCTTCCATTATGGAGGGAAATCAGTCATTAAGAGTAGTAGAGTCTTTTATTTGAATCAGAAACATCATAAATGTCACTAGTCCAACTGTGCCCATGGTAAATAAGTGTGTAAACTCAAATGTAGGCATTATTTATTACCATATCTGTGAGCAGAAAATGAGCAGTGACACAATTGATAGAAAACCTAAAATTTTGAAAGCATGGATGGAGGGTCATCAGCCACAGTAGTTAGGCTGAATATAAAGTACGTCTTTACAGTGTTATGCTGATCCATCTGTTAAAAATGCTTTGTAGTTTACCGAATTGAGCTGTCTTGAGATTTTATAACATTCTGAGATCAAATTGCCTTGAGAACTCCATCTTTGAAGGGTTTGCATTATGTGTGTCTCTTGTATAAGTTCAGTTACCCTAAAAGTGGTAGAGTTAGGGCATTTTTCTTACTTTTGCCGAGCTTTTCAATACCCTTTTGATGTAATTTTTTTCTAGAATAGCACATAAATATCATTTACTGAATTGTTGGTGCAATACTGCTATTAATACATGATTTTAATCAATAATAATGATAATAAGCAATAATAATAATAATAATAGATCAAGATAACTATTATTGGCTGTGTAGAAATGTGGAAGTAGGAATGCAGAAGTCATTCATAAAGATTAAAGTTTATAGGAAACTAACACTGCTCGGCAGCAACTGAGGCTGATTTAAAAGTTAATACTGTTGTCATAGCTTCATTTCTTAGAAAAGAAGTTTATTATAAGTCAAACTGCAATAGTGTGCCTGCCTAGCATTCGTTGATATGGGAGACTTCGTAACTGTGAAATACAGTTTAGATGGAGATATGAATTTTGGCTTACTAGAAATGGTTTGCCTTTGTATATCAATCTTTTTTGACCTTTTTGATTGTAATGATGTATTACTGAATTTCAGCAATATTTTTGGGTTCCTTCCGTTTGCCTTATGAAGAAATAAAAAATATCATTTTAGAGGTTGATGAAGAGAAGCTGAGTGAATCCTTGATTCAGGTATGTGAAAATACCTCTGCTTTTGGTTGTTGCTGGTTTTCCCCTTAGAAATAGCACAAAGGAGGAGAATTCCAGAGCAAGACATGGTATCAATTGTGTTTTATTGATTTCACTTCTGCTTTTGAACATGGTCACATGTAGCACTAAAACTGCCTTTTAAAGACACTGCTAGCAAAAGAATTCATTGGAATTTCCCCTTCCAAAAGGAAATCTTTAAGAATTCTGGTGTTTCAGCTTCGATGAAGCTGAAGATGATTCAGACTGGTGCATAATGAAGTTTCACAATGCTTCTTGTGGCAACAGCTCTGGAAAAGTTCTGCCTGTCTTTAGTGGGAGATAAAACTCCCTGAATGTTTCAGGATACTGCTTCAATTCCAAACGTAGCTGTAAATCAAACTAGCTCTCAAGCTGGCTTAGTTTCGTTTTGAGCCCCAAATCTCCTAGCTGGAGAGAAGAACGGATGGAATACAACTTCTTTACATCCCTCTCTGATTTCCTCCCTCTAGGAGGGGAGCAAGGGGAGCACATGGCCCCTCATGGTCTCTGAGGAGTGACAGTTCAACAGAGAAGCATGGAAACCCTGAAAGTCACAAAAATTTTGCAGCCCAGCAGTGCTGATATTATTTTATTTAACATCATACACAGATTCAGATTCCTGCTACCACACTGGGCCTCAATTTATCCTTTCGTCCTTCCCTGTCTCCTGTTTGCACCTTTATCCCATTCCCCCCAGCTTTTCTAAATTCATTTCTTCTTCCTTTTTTGGACCTGCAGAATGGTTATTCTGGGGACTCTGATCTAAACTGCATTGCCTTGGTGTTTGAAAATAAGTGCAAAGCCCTAATTTTATTGAGGAATTGGTTTATTGATCAGAGATGCCAGATCAAATTATTAAGATGATTTCATTTTAGTAAAATGAAAAATCAAGGTGGAGGAGCAGCCCCACCTTGGATAGCTGAAGAGCAGAGTAGTTTCATATTGATCCCCTCTACTACAAATACATTATTGTTTGGATTTCAACTTGTGTATATATGAAAATTTAAATGCAATCTACAGTTTCACTGAGTATTTCTTAAACCATTATTCAATTTTAATAGAAATATTTTAAATACTTACATCTGTATTTTGACACCTTGATATCATACAGTAACTCACAATTTTCTTTGGGGACATGAATATGACTGCAAGCAAATGGAACTTTTTCCTGAGTTCCTGTATATTTTCCATTCAAAAGATATATACAATTTTAGGATGTAGACCTTTTTTTGTAAGGCATTTTAAGTGTACTTTGTGCACAGATACTTTGAATGTCTAAAGATTTTAATTTTTTTTTTGCTGCTTTCTTCGTGTTTTACACAGACCAGTTATTTCTTGATTGGTATTTAATGAGCAAGATGCAACCAATAGGGCAAAAGGAGATTGCAGAGAGACAAAACTCCTTGGTGCTGTCAGACCCTGAAAAATGATACTCTAACCTTTTAATACATTCTTCAAATCAGAGACTGTAGCAGAGCAGTTGATGTCTGTATTAAATAATTACTGCTTTGATTTGATGTTTATATAATGTTAAAGCTGCATAAATAAAATAAGCGTCCTGTAATTTCCTCATGCATTTCCATGTTGTGGTATTTTAAGCATGTTATTTTTAATAGCCTAGATGGCTTAATGTAACAAATTTGATATAATGCCTTGTTTGTTTTAGAACCTGGTGAAGAATCTTCCTGAACAGAAAGAACTCAATGCCTTAGCTGAATTAAAGGATGAATATAATGATCTTGCCGAGCCAGAGCAATTTGGAGTTGTGGTATGTATTAGTGCAAGAATTAACTGCAGAGTTCCATTTTGGTACATAAAAAGAAATAAATTTAGGGATAAAGTCTTTGTTAGTGTTTCTGCAAGACCTGCAGTAGGAAAAGTTACTATTTCCTCATGAGTAGTAATCAAAAAATCTCTTCAGCATGTATTAGGCCAGCCTCATACAACCCTGACCAATCACGGTTAGAATCGGATGATCCTTTAGGGTCCTTGCTGCTCTGGTTCTGTGAATTCTGGGTATTTTTCTGGAATTAATTACAGTATCACATTAAAAGCAAAAGGCACTCCTGTACCAGACCAAATATTTTGTTTGCCTGTCTTGCCTTGTATATTTATTAAACAGTTCTGAAGAGCCTTCTGCCTTCAAGCAGATAAATTTCCAAGAGTCCATAGAAGATCCAGCTACCCCCTGGCACTGACAACTGATCAATTTGTTTTCTTATCAAAACCTGTAAACAGCTGAAGGAGGAACAATGTCTATATCCATCTTTTATATGTATGTATGCATACACATATAAAACATCTATATTTATACAGACACAGACTTGCAAAATGGCTCAAGCAGAGGTGTGAATTTTTATTGGAAATTAAATTGTAGCTTGTGTTCTGTTCCTTTCAGTAACATTCAGCCCCTAGATCTGTTTGAGGGCAGGGCTATCAGTGTTAGAATGTCTCGACCCTGTCTTGGAAGGAAATTCCATCATTTCCATAAATTATTTAATCCATGCTGATGGGTGGGGGTGGGACACTGAGTTACTATGTTCTGTGCCAGCCCTTGGAAATCACTTTCTGCTCCTGGTCTTCCAAAGACCTCCTAAGTCTTTAGGCAAATGAGCTCCTATTCTCACTTCTCTTCGTCAGCCTAAGAGATTAAAATGATGATGAGAGCCTCTGTAATGTGCTCAGGATTTATCCCCAACTCCACAGGAGCTACGTTTGCTTTTGCTGGATTTTTAAGGCATTATGTACATTAAAATGCATTAAAACTGAAATAGAGGCCTCTTAAAAGACTTTTTTTTTACTAAAAAGCTCTGATTTGAGCATAATTTGGCTTCAGAAGTGCCTTTTGAGTGATTTTTTTAAAAATTATTTTTCAGTTGGAGAAGTAACAGAATATAGTTTGTCCTAATGAGATTTTTGGAGAGGATTTAGAAAATGAAAGATATCAATGGCTCCTTTTGAAGAACTTTAGCCTACTAGTTTCCTTTTTTTTTTTTAAATAAATGGCATAAAGTTCCAAAAATCTCTCCTTTCCAAACAAAGATGAAGAATTTTGGTAAAAGTGGGATACTTTATTTAGCCTTACTGCAAGAAGTAAAGCATTGCCATTTATGGATCAGTAACAATCTAAAAATCTCTATAAATACATTTTTGCTACTTTCTTTGAAGCAATAATAACATGCATTTACCTTTAAAATATAAACATATGAATGTGTTATGTCTTTGGGCAGACCAAAACTTATCTGTGGATATATTATGTGTATTGTGATATATGCATATATTATATATTATTTTCTATATACACTTATTTATGGGGCAAATTCCCCTCCCCTACCTAGATATTGTCAAAGCGAGAAATTCCTTAGGTTTTGTGCAGAGAGAATATCTGAAGTGTGTTGAAGGGAAATGCACAATGGTAGCAGGCAAGGTGGAGGTGTTAGGGCAAAGGAATCCTCTGATGTTTGGGAATTCTGTTCAGTTTCCTGCCTAAAAACAGCAAAGAAATTGTCAAAATCATGCATAATGACCTTTAAAGGGTTCTGTAGGCATTTTACTGCTGTAAATTCCTTAGTGCTTCACCCTGATCTTCCTAACTTGGATCATCTCCCACACTGCTCCCTCTTTCTGACACACATTCCCTTTTACAAACACCACCCCTGGCTTGTCTCAGCTGATATTTCTGGATTACGATGTTGCTTTCCATGTCTGGCGCTTGTGGATTCCTTGGAGTTAGGATTCCTGTTGGACTGAACCTGTGTGGGCTTGACCTTTTTCTTTGGTTATTGAAAAAGCCATAAAATTTCCCTTATTTCCCAGCAGTCCCAGGATGGCCATGGTCACTGTCCCACAGGTTTGTTTCTGAGGAAACACTGACTAGAGAAAGTTGAGAGAGTTTCCAAGTATTTAATGCACCATTAATTAGTAAAAGCTGCTTAATCAAACATCTCCAAATGGTGGTGTTTGCCTTATGAGGGTACCAAATTTCCTGAAGCTTGTTTGGTTATTCAACTTTACCATCTGCTTTAATAAAAACTAGTACTTTGCCTTGTGGGTCTTGTTTCTGCCTTATTTCTAGAGGCCTCTAACTGCATTAGTGGTGCTAAAATGCTGGTTTTGTTTCCAATTTTGTTATCGTTGAACTATCCATTAAAGGGAAAGAAATGCAGCTGAACTTAGTCTTGACTAAAGGTTTTTTTTTTTTCCAATGTCAGATTAATTTTGGAGTTTCTCATTAAGAATAATCTTAACCTTGACTTGAGGAAGAGAAGACAGACTACTTTAAATAATATTTAAAGCGTGTCTCCTTATTTTTATGTAAATTTAGGTTTGTTAATTATTACGGTATATTAATTGGATAATCATTTTGCCCATCAAATCTTATAAGGATTGGAATAAGTTGCTTAAAATTTAAGTATGGTAGAAAAACCATACTTAGTAAATGATCAGCTTATTTAAAGGGACCAATTAACTTAATATTCAGCTGATATGTAAATGAAAATAAAACTGCATTCTCATCTAGATGAAATGTTAAAATCAATTATATATTCTAATTAGTTATTGGAACTTTTTGAAGTCATATTCTGGGATCAAAAAAGGCACCACAACTTCCTGTACAGGAAAGTTTGAGTTGATGTTGAAGTAGAGCAAGAAAAACAGATTAACTGAATCAGCTGTGTAACATTAACTCAGCTAGGCAGAACATTATCTGAATTCTACATGTAAACCTTGTGTTCAAGAGTTAATTTTTTTATGATATGGGAGCAGCTGCAACTTCAGTAAGGAACTGCATTTCCACTTCAGTGCCAATTGAACATTTTTAGTATCAAAAGCATAAATTTGACCAAGGATTTGTATAAACTTGCATATTCTGTGACCCTTTTTTTGCTGTCTAACCAGTTCAGCTGTCATGAGCAGTCCTGGCTGGGAGGCAGACAAAGTGGGGAGAATTGTACAAGTTCGTTGCACCTCCATTGGTTTAGAGTCATTCAGTCTTTTAAATTGAATTTATTGTCTGCTTGTTTGGCCTCATTGTAATTTCGTGAGCTGCTGCAGAATTAATCTTCCTGGAATGTTTCCAAGGAAAAAAGGCAACTTTTAATATAACATAGGTAAGAGGCTAAGTTGTCTTAGTAAGTTGACAAATTTTTATTAGAAGAATGTCAGCTTTTTCTTAAGAACTGAGGCAAATTTAATTGTGCTTTTTTGCCTTTCTCCAATAGCCTTTGATCCTCGTTTTAATACGGGGCTTGAGAATTGAATGATGATAATAAAGCATAAAGAACTGAATAAAGAACTTGATTAGGTAGAGAGTTCAGACAAGACCTTTATGAGAGCCCAGAAGGGGAAATAATGACATGCAGCCCAGCACTGACAGTCAGATGGAAAAGAAATAGACATTTTCTTGCCTCTTTAACTGTGTGCAGTGGAAGCCAGTGCTTGCTGTTCCATGCACCTGTTGGAATGTTACAATTCATATGTGCCTTTGACACTAATTTTATTCAGAGCCATAAAGATTTTGAGCTTTCTAATTGAATGTAGGCTTTGCTCCTTACCTAATTCCATGAGATTCCTCAAAGTTCAGTATTTGCTCACTTTTTCTCTGCCCATGAACACATGGAATTTGAAACAGTCCCACAAAAGGGGAAACCAGGACAGGGTGGGGCAGGAGGAACTAAAATAGCATTTGTGGCCATCTTTTACTGATACCTGAAGGGCATGATGCGTATAAAAATTTCTGGATTTTAAGGAAACAATCCATGTGAAACATCTCTTAGGAAATTATAAAGATCATTTAAAAATATTATGTAGGTCAGGGAATGAAATTAAAACTTACTGATGGGTTGGTGGTCAAAAGCTAATAAATTATTAGTGTTCCATGACACTGGACAATATTAAAGGAAGAAAGCACACTTCTCTGAAGTTTAAGGATTATTCTTCACAAATGTTTGTCACACTCTCCCGTGGGCTTGCACATGTTTTGTTGCACTCTGGTTTTGGAATCTAAAGCTTTCGCAACTTTTTTCTGTGCCATTTTGAGTAAACACATCAATTGGAGATTGTTCTACAAAAGTTAAAGCAAATTAGGTGATTAATTTTCATTTTCATCTACTGCAGATTAGTGTAAGTAGATCCTTTCAAGGCAGATGTTTTCCGTATGATATTTCTGAAATACAGAATGATTAGAAGAATAATGTTTCAAGACTTTCAATGATTTTGGCTTATAGAGGCTCAGAGAGAAATTTGTGACAATGGAGATTTATAAAAAAAGATCACTAGTTCTGCTGAAATGCTCGTTTTCTGATCCTTTCCTTTTCCTTGTTCCAGCCTGATCATAGGAATTGTTTGAGACCATCTGGAATGCCTTCATGTTTATGTTCATCTTAGAATGAATTCATTATTACTCAGGGCACTCAAGTCCTTCCTGTGAAAGTTATTGCTGCTGCTCCTGGTATCTGTTGGGTGATAACACCAGGAGAAAAATCATGGTTCTTCAAAAGGCCATGGTCAAATTTTGGCCAACAGAGACAGAAACACATCAAAATCTTCTTGTTTTGACAGTCAAAATCTGTGATTGGTCACATAGCAAAGCTTTTAGTGCTAAATGCCTCAGGAACACCACTGATGGTGAATACATTGGGGAAGAAATTTTTCTCTGTTCTGCTAAATAAAATGAGATAGATTTGGAACATAATCATTCTTGCAATTAAATAAAAAATTTCAAGTGGCTTAAAAATGCTTAGTACATCTTTTTTTCCTAATTTAAATTTCTCTTGTGAATTACGGTGTGCTAAGTAGGACGAAATAACTTTCATCACTTGCGCAAAATGTGAAAGACATGGCCATATTTTGTTACATAGCCTAGTGAATTTGGTCTTGGGGATTTTAATTAATGAATCAGCATTGTAGATTATTTTTAATATCTGTCATTTGCCATGTTACAGAGTCAGGATTTCTAACCTCCCATCTTTTTATCAGAGCAGGAAGGAATCCTGTGCTCTCTTTTGCCAAGAATGAAACACAAAGGTGGTAGGATCCTGGGATGCCTGGAAATACAAGATAGGCAGTGAAAACATGCAGAAGCTGTAGGCTTGCTGGCTGCACAGCACTGGGGCTTTTAATACAAGCTTTTCTCATAAACAAACATTGCTTTTTTTTTTGTTTTGACATAACTGTTGTGCAGATGAGCTCAGTGAAGATGCTGCGGGCGCGACTCAACGGGATCCTGTTCAGGCTCATGTTCGAGGAGCACGTGAACAACATCAAACCTGACATCATGGCAGTGACCCTGGCCTGCGAGGAGCTCAAGAAGAGTGAAAACTTCAGCAAGCTCCTGGAGCTGGTGCTGTTCCTGGGCAACTACATGAACTCTGGTTCTAGAAACGCACAATCTCTCGGCTTCAACATCAGCTTTCTCTGCAAGGTAAGCTGCAGCCGTAAAACACTGCAGTGCAGCTTGGTGAAACTCAGGACACAGGAGTAAGTGCCCAAAACAGGGAAAAGCATCAGACAATGTCATTTACTGACTGCACCTCTGTCTTTAATAATGGGCAGGGAGTGAGCATTCCCAGGGTTACTTGGGTAATTTTAAGGTGTCTTTTTTTCTCCTAAGGAATGTATTTCAGCCTTCAAGCTTGTCTAGCAGAATTTGGGAGTCTCTATTTTGCGTTTTGTTATAATAACTCCTTTTTTCAGACCACTGACTATCATTTAGTGGACCTTCTGCCCATGATGAGAGAATTTTTTTTTGAGTTAACTGTCAGCAAGGTGGAAGATGTCTGTGTACACATTTCTATGTGCAGAATATACATACTTCATGAAGAGGAATCCTAATGAGATGAATTCACTTTTCAATGAAACTAGTGTTTTGTATTGATTTTTTTTCTTGTTTCTTGAACAACCTTAAAATTATTTGTCTGTTTACTGGATGCAGTACTCACATTATGCAGTCTGAGAAAAAAAGAGGAAAAAAGGCAAGTATTCATCTGGGAAATCAGTTTGATTTTGGAAAATAAATGTTTTTACAACAGAGCTGGTCAATTTGTACACAGAGATCTGTTTTTGTTACAACTTTTATTAAAACCTGATAAAGAAAATAAAGCACAACTCCAACCTTTCTGGACTGAGCTAGAAGGCTAATGACTGAATAGTAATTGCAAATCCTTAAAACAGATTATCTCTCTAGATGTTATATTGCAGTGTATGATGTTATTGCAGATAGAAATTGTTTGTAAACAATCTTTAGCAGAAGGCAGGGAACTTAATTTTGTTCAAGCAAGAGACATCAGCATCAGAATTCCTGGAATGTATCAAGACTGGCAAGCGGGAGCAGCTATTCCTGTGCCTGCACCAGAGCACCTCCATTGCCTCTGCACAGAATGCTCCCTAAAAATAGAAATATGGCAGGAAAAGTGCTCAGGCTGAAGGAGGCTGCTGTAGTAATTCAGTAAAGGTGAAGTTTGTTGTGTTGTTTCAAAATGTCCAAAGGATCCTGCTGCTTTTTGAACCCCCAGTGCAGCACGGACACCCTCAGGAGTTCCAGAATTGTGTTCTGTGGGAATGGAGCTGAAGGTAAAGAGTTTGTTTTAGGGATGTGCAGGTACAGCTGCTGAATTAAAGCAAAGACCAAGAGCTCAGTTTCAAAAAAGCTTTTGCAGCATTCTGGCTGGATCAATGTGTGTTTTATCTGTTAAATTCTGGTATGTTACTTTTTGTTCATAGTGCAAATAGAACAAGACAAGCTGTTTATCCAGTCTGAGTATTACTGATGAAGGGACATTTATTGTCCAGCAGCCCTTGTTGTATGAAGGAGAGAAAGATTTCTAGGGTAGAAGGTCTGTTATATCATAAAAATCAATAGACAGCCTTTTTACAGCTATAATAAAGTGTCACTCCAGTGATGGTTCATACATGAATTTTCCTTGCATTGGGTGTCATGTTTAACCCTCACACCTGAAAGCTGCATCGGAGTACCAGGGAAGACACAGCCCCCTTCTGGCAGTGGTTTATGGTGTGATTGGCATGGTTTAAATGCTTTACTATTTCTAAAGGAAGGGTTTTGTTCTGGTAGTGTTTTTCTGGCTGACAGAATTAAACACCTTACTCTGTGTCTCCCTTAATTTGAATGATTGTGCTGTGTTGTGCTCTGTATACCTTGGCCTTTGATCCTTCCCAAAGCAATGGATCTCATGGTATTGAAACTCAAATTGGTGCTTCAGCATTCAGCTGGTGATGCTTTATGTAGCCCACACTGATCTACCAATTTATTTCATTTACTTTTAAACTGACTGTGTTATTTCCAAACTCTGTCTCTTGGGCAAAAAAAAAGGCCATAGACTCAAAACCTGTCTTTTAAAATTTGAACACCACAGTGTTAAAAATTTATCCTGAATCACAGAATGATAGAATACCCTGAGTTGGAGGGGACCTACGAGGTTCATCAAAGCCCAGCTCCTGGTCTTGTAAGCACAACTTAATAGGCTTTTTTTGCTTTTCATCTACTTGGCTGGAGCTTGTAGAACAGCAGAAATCAGGCTAAGCTATCAGGTTCTTTACAAGCCAATGAATGTTATATTCATTGGGCAAAATTACTGATAGTAAAATCCTGAATTTAAAAAGTATTGCATTTATATGCAAAAATCTAAAACAATGGGTGAGTTATTGAATATGAGTATATATTGAATATGAGTATAGGGTGCGAATACGGACACAACCTGCTGTCACCTGCCCAGTTCCTACCTTTCGTTCCTTTTTTTGTATTTAAACAATATGTGCTAAACTGTACTAAAACAGCACCTGTCTTATTTTTCATTATGAGTAGGCTTGGGATTTGATTTTAAAGTACAGATATTGATTCTAAATATCAGCAGACCTATCTGCATCCATTGTGTTAAAAATAAGGATGAAAGTAGCAGAGACTTATTTATGATTGGGCCAAAGAAATCAATTTGATCACATTTGTTCAAGATCTAAATAAATGTTTACGACAAGGTGCTAATACTGACTCTTGTTATGAGGTTGCTCTTGGTGGCAAAACACATTCCTGTTATAATTTGAAAGCAAAAAAAAATGTCCATTTAGAAAAAAAGTGCTTTATCCACTTGATGATGTCAGAGAGATCAAAGACTGCAAATCCCACTACTGTTGTTCACAGACAAATTGAAATGCAATTTCTTTTTTCCATGCAGATGTTTAGCCAGTAAATCTACAATTTTTTCGAGTCAGAAGAACTTCTGTGTATGTAACACATTAAAGCCCTTTAACTGCATACCATTACTGAGCATTGTTTAGTCCTTAATCGCTGTATTGGTATGAATTAAATTGCTTTCTTAATTGCCTAAATACCTTATATTTTTAAAAGCCTGGTTTTCCACTGCACTCATTTATTCCTAACAGGGTAATCCTTAAAGCTGAAAGGCCTCTATTAAATTGAACATCGATGGCAAGCCTGTCATGAGGATTATAGAATTAGAACTTCAAGTGATTTAGAGAATGAGAAAACAAATAGGAGATTTTACACACGCATTTATGTATTCTTCTTAAATAAATCCTTTGTTTCATTTGTTGTGTATGTTGTAGCTTACTTCTGTGTAAGAACTGTACTAGATGAGTAAAATGCTGTTAAAACAATTCTTTCCAGATGTATTACTAATTCACTGTCAAGTGAATTAGTGAAGTGTTCTCTTCTCGAAATCTTACATACACCTACTCTGTCTGTTGCCATTGTGAAGAAGAAGAAATCACTGCTTCTGCTAGATCTTCCATCAGCTGGCACATTTCCTTCTTTACATCTGTACATAAATGGACAAAATCAGAAATCTAGTCCTAAATTTCCTAGCTCATTCTCTTAAATTCATGAAGTTTGTCTAGATGTGTGCACTCTGCCATGGTATTTAACCATAAAGTTGCTGAAAACATGGTACTGGTCCTATTTGCTAACAATTAGTTCAGATTTTTTTTTTAACAAAAAAAACTCATTTCAGCAGTTCATGCATTCACAGTAACACAGAACAGAATCTTATCACTTCCAAGAATAGTGGTTTATTCCAGGCCTCTACAAATGACTCTGCAGTCAAATAGACATTTACCTGTTATTTCCCATTGTGCACAGTTTTCCTGCAGCTTTTCATAAATACAACTGGATGCATTAAATTTCCTTTAGCTACAGTCAGGATTACCTTTGCTTTTTTTTTTTTTTTTTCATTCTGTATTCCAGTAAGGCAGGGTGCATTTATTTTGTGTGTCTCTATAGAATTGGTCTCCAAGTCTTTAGCCTAAAGCAGGATGGTTTAGATTTTTCTCCAAGAAAAAACTGTTCATTTACAACAAGGAGTTTCTTTGATTTGACTGGTTAAAGTACAAATTCTGACTGTTAGCATGATGTCCAGCTATGCAGCATTTCAGGAATTCCTTTAGAGATTTGGCATTTATGGCATTAAAGGAATGTTCTGAATTCAGTTCTGTTTATTTTCTGTTCACAGCTGGTTCTTATCTGGGGAATTCTGAACTGGCAATTCTAAAATCTCAGAATTTTATGGACTGTCTCCAGGTCTTGTTCTCATCAAAATTTATCATTCTTTCGTAAAATACATCATAGGGTAGATCCCTTTTCTAGTCTGAAATTATGAAGAAGCCAACAAATCTCATTTTTTAAAGGATCTGTTTATTTGCAGGCAACCTGTATAGGTAACTTTTTTGCTAGTAAGTTGAAATCTGCAATATTCACTTTATTGAAACATTTTAATAATATTTTTCCTATTTGGTTTCTCCCATGTTGCCTTTTTAGATTCGAGATACAAAATCATCAGATCAGAAAACCACCCTGTTGCATTTTCTGGCAGAAATCTGTGAGGAGAATTACCGGGACATCTTAAAATTTCCCGATGAGTTGCAGCATGTTGAGAGTGCAAGCAAAGGTAAGCGAACAGACAAAACACCTGAAGGTAACAGTTGTTTGCTTTGACATTAAACACTTCCACCATTTCATCTGAGAGGGTAGAGTTACGTAACCTCTAAGCATTGATAATCCATGTGGATTGTGCTTTTCTAGTATTTATTGAGCTGAGAAGGCAGGAGGCAAAAACAGTGATAGAGCAACTCCTTCTTCTGTAGTAGGCTGTGAAAAAAATAAAACTTACAATTTATTTATTTTGTATATATTATAATATATAAATGTACTTATAATACAAATTACTGTATTGTCAGTGAGGTACTTGAAAAAGCATGGCTCAGGAGCTGTGTCAGCAGTGCAGTGATGATGTTGAGCATCCCAGCAAACCTCTGAAGAGTGAGCTCTGTGTGTGCAAGGAGCCTTCACACGCACACAGAGTTTGTGCTTTCCACACCTAAGAGAGAATACAAAACAGGCCCTGGAAAAGTCCCAGACTGCATATGAATAGATAGAGTTTAATTGTGCGGCACAAGCAACAATTAACAATTATTTGTGGTCAGTCAGCAGTCTGGGCTGGGGGATGATGTGATAGCTTAGTTCATCTGCTGGACAGGTTTTCATGTGACACAGGCTTGGCACACTTGGTGCTGAGATTTCTGATGAGGCAAAAGTAGGTGGTAGATAAAGATAAGACAAACTTTTAATTTGTCCATTTCATCAGAAGATAAATACCTGGGCAAGCACAAGAATATAAAGGAAAATAGAGGTGAGAAGTAGTTGGGTACCCATGTGCACGAGCTCTGTCCAGGTTTTCTCCTGGAGATTTTTGTCTCCTTTTTTTCCAGTCTTATCAGTCAATGTCTCTTTCTTCAGTGCAGTGATTAGCTGTTAGACAGACATTTTATTAATTAGGCCATCATTTGCTTTCAGTTTGTGTTCTTCTGTCTCAAACTGTCTGCTGAGAGCAGAACTCTCATGTCCCCAAGGACCTGGGTAATAGGTCATCCATCAAACCCATTGTTTGCCATTGTTTCACCTCAGACTTCTTCACACTTTCACATGTCTCTTCTTTATCACACATTTTTGTTTTTTGCTGTTTCTCAAACTTGGCAAGCACCTTTCCATGTTTTTTTTCTGCACGTAACCTGTGTTTTATTTGTAGTGATTAAATGTGTCCCTGCCTCACTTTGCTGCAGGATGGCTTATTGGCCTGAGTGCCTGGGCACAAAATGGGATCGATCTGGGATTATTGGGGTGTCTCTGCAGGGCCAGGAACTGGACTCAGTGATCCTTGCGAGTCCTTTCAAGCTCAGCATGTTCTGTGATTCTGTGAACTAACAGATTAATGAAATTATTTATGCAATTAGCAGTTTGATACCTTATCTAAATTCTAAAAATGTTTTCTACCACTTGATAATTCTTTTCTCGAGGTGACTTCTTATCTTTTTCTTCCTTTCTTTGTAAAGTCTTCTGATTTACCAGGAACTTCTGATGATTTTTTATGAATTTTCTTCTGTGGCTGACACTTGACCTTGCCAGCTTTGAGATTTTTATAATTTGATTCAAAGCCTCTGATGTTCTGGAAGTTGACTTCAGGAATTAAACTGAAAGAGTCAGTAAAGTTTAGTTAAGCTGTAGCATCCTAAACGGAGAAAGCATATTAATGGGAGCAAAGCCTCTAAGAATTCTGCTGCTTAGTGTACATGTAAAAAACATTTTATTGCAGTTAAATTTGTTTCATTCTGTAAGATAAAAGCTACATTTCCTATAAACAGCACTGACTTTTAGCAGAGTATAAATTAATGTTCATTTTTAATGACCAAAACCTCTCTTTAAGCCCTTCTCTGCTTTCTGGAGCAAGGCAGAATTTTGGCAGAATAAACATGATTTGTGCAAGTTGCTTCAACTGTTCCCCATGGTCCTTCTGGGGGTTTGTTAACTGTAAATGTTCATCTGCTCTGTCACACGTGATGCTTTTTCTGTGCAGGAAGTTGAAATGCTTTGCATGGAGGAGATTTGCACTTCCTATTTATTGTTTGGTGGTTTATAAACCAGCAGTTTTGGGGATGGACAGTTGAGTTTATTTTTCCTGTGGGAAGCCCCTTTTGGAATAAATTGGCTGGATATGAGGATGCTGGCATCAGTTATTCATAAAATAGGAAGAAATCTACCAGCAAATGTTATCTCTGCATGAATTTTAAATAAGGAAATATGAGCTAAGCAGGTGAATGTCATTACTTGAGATGGATGCTGGTACTTTTTAGTCAGGAAGCATCCTCGTAGTTTGGACTGTACATAGCCTTCCAAATGCTACACTTGGCATCTGCAATTTCTTTTCAGTCTTGGCTGCATATTCTCAGTTCCATGTAAAGAAAAAAAATCGTGTTCAGCTTAATTTTCATAGAAGAATAAATAACCAGCATCTAAACAACAGCTGACTTTTTTTTAAACAAAGAGCAGATAAAGCATAAAACAGGATTTTAATATGAAAAGGTCAATGGGATTAGGTGAACTGCCCATGCATGTACTAAAATCTTCAATAATCTGATATTAGGTATAATAAAATAGTTGATCTTTTTAAAGATGGAAGATCAACCTGCAGGTTTATGAAAAGTAAAAATAAATTAGGAAACAGTTTTATTCTGGAAAATACAAGCAAAGGTCAGAGTGATTACCTATCAGGAGATCATTGGAAAAGCATTTCTTCCTGGAAGCAGGCTGTGAAAGGAAAACCAATCAAAACTCACAAGGCTGTGGCAAAGCGCGTCATTTGATGTCAGTGATTTCCTTGTTTTCCCGCTTTTCCTCTTTTCCTCTTTTCTTCTCGTCTTGTCTCTTGGAACCAGGTCCAAACTTGCTGGCACATTCTTGCCATCTTGTTATCCCACTTACTGCTTTTCATGGTATTTCCTCTTACCACTTTACACCCTCAGCTTTTTATTAAATACTTGGAAAAATCCCATCCCATTTGGGGCTTCAGTCAAATTTCCAAACTAAAATGAAGAGGTTCCTTACAAGCCAGTTATTTCTAGAGAGCCACGTGGTTAAAAGTATAGTTTGGAATCACTAAAAATATATTTTTAAAGTTAAGGCATTCCTGAGTGTCAAGCCTCTCAGAAAACATGAAAGTGAAATAGATAACACACAAGATTATTAAAATAAGCTAGCCATGTATTTTATAAGAGAAACCTAATTTTAGATGTTAGGAGCAACACTTTTGCATCCCAGTTCATGATTGTTCACATTGTGGCTGTAAATAATAAAACAAAAATAAACCGTAGCTGTGTCTTAATCTATTGAATATCACATTCCTGATGTAGCTGTTACCTGCTTGCTCTGTCACTGAGTTGTGCAGAGTCACAGCAAATTGAGATTAACTGTGAAAGTGGAATGTGTATATATATATATAAGTATCTGTATTTTTAGTTTCTTTTAGTAATAACGAGGGGTTTTTTGATCATTTAACACACTGAATTCCTTGCCTGATATAAAGGCCTGCTACTTCATACATGTTTTTAAGTATTGTTAAAAGTAAAATCAAGTGAAAGGTGCCTTGTGGGGGTGAACTAGGTCTGTGCAGTGGACTAAAAAATACCAATAACACCAGCACAGATTTGTCACTCGTGTGGACATTGAAATTTATTTCATTAATTTGCAAGCATATGGTTCTGATGGTTGAGGCATCTCTCTAGAAAGGCCATTAGCAATCAGAAACACTGGGGAATGCAAATCTGTGTGTACTTTTTATTACAAATACTGTAATAAAATATTAATTTTGAGATTTTATACAGGTACTTCACTGTGATTTAATGGCATCACTTTAGAATGGAGGAAATATTTTAAAACATCCTGTGCTGCTGTCACTTTGAAGTACAGCAATTTAAAACATGCTCATGAGCAGCAGCCATTTTTCTGTCAAACAAAAGTTTTATAGTTTGTTGCAGCAGAAGAAAACCTGTGTTTTAGGAAGGAGATATGCAGCATTTCCACCTTGCAGAGTTTAAATTGCTGAAACACATTTTGCCCAATCTGGCACATGAGTGGTGGAAGGCAGGGAGGCAGAAACTTCACAGCCCCTTCTTGTGTTGTAGTTCCAAGCAGCAGTTTCTCCAAGAGATCCTTTTGGAGCCTCGCTAAGACTCTGGATTGCCTTACACTCTGCAAAACTGCTTAGTGAATTTTCCCAGTCTGTGAAGGCTTTGAGGATTTTTTTAGTTGCTGTCTGTGTGTAATAAATGGTGTACAGAACCATGGTTGTTCTGCATTCTGGAGCTATATTTTGAAGTTATAATTTGGAATCTCCATTAAACAGCTTTCTGTATGTCTTGCATTTTAAGGCTCTGCTTCTCTCCCTGAAGTGTAAGTATCAAGGGCAAAATGAAAGAACAGTCCAAATGACTCTCATGGGCTGTTGCTTATTAAAGAAATTAAAGCATTTAAGAATTTCTGGCTGTAGTTAAACCAATTCAGAAGTGAAGATTGCTTTAAGTGTCTTAAGTTGAGTAATATATTTAGAATTCCTTAATACAAGCCTCTAGAGAGAGGGAAAAGCTACAAAATGGCACTTTGTTCTTTCTTCTGCTGCTTATCTGTGGTCAAATTTGCACTTTGATGGCTGTGAGGAGGGTTGTGGCACCTCTGGAAGTGGGTCAGGCAGTCAAGAATGCCAGGCTTCAGTTGGATGAAGTTGGCCAACTCATCTCTGTGAGTTTTTATATCAGCAGCAGGCTGTGTGACATCAGCTTTGCATCTTTTCTGTGCATTCCTTACTTTGTATTGACTTGTCTCCTCTGCCTCATTTGCAGTTTGTCTTACACCCCTGCCAGCATTTCTGCTTCAGCATGTTTATTTAATACATACTGATTTTGTAATTATAACATCTCTTTCAAAAATAAACTCGGCTTCTGAGATCTTGAAAGACTTTTGTAATTAAATCAACATCAAAGTACGGCGAGTTTCTGGAGTGCTCTGGCTATCCCACACTGCTGATTGCAGAGCTGTTCTCACCCATCAGCTCCAAAGCTCCTGGTTATTTTTTTAAAGCTGGGACATCTGTTTTCTGAAAGATTTGCAGTTGTAATAGGAAGAGTCAGTTCAACTGAAAAACTTTCATTCTATGGCATTGCTTGCTGTTTAGTTAGTGAGGTGAATGTGGAAGGTTAGGGGGAAAGGCTGCTTTTGACAAGGGAGAGTGGGAGGGTGGCACACACAGAGTGCTTGGGACTGAATCTCTCGTTAAACTCCCAATCAAGAATTACTTGGTTGTGTTACAATGGGCTTTTAATTAAAATTGTGGTTCACCTCTATTGCAGGTGGACAGGACAGTGACAGCAACACACAAGTGCTTTGTTCTTGTTTGACCAAGGCAATGAAGTTCCTGTAACAGCCTGAAAAGGTGGAGCACAACTGTGTCCCTGCCGTCTTCCCCCTTCCATTGCAGTACTTCCTCTGCTGGGGAAGGAAATCTCAGCACACAAATCAAAAGTGCAAATGGACATCGATGAGTGAAATCTGTCTGTTGAAGTTCTGTTTTGAAGCTTCCTCAGATCAAATTCCAGTACATAGTAATAGAATATTAACAAAACATTGCCATTCGGGGATGGGCAGACCTGCTCTGACTTCTAAACTTGAAAAGGTGCAGAGAATATTCTGTCAGGGAAAAAGTCCATTCTGCATGATGGTTTGGTGGTTAAACACCAGTTCTTGGTGTCAGAAAGCTTTGGAAGAGGAGGATGGTGCCTCCTCTAGCTGGGTAAGATGTGAGCTGTTCTTCCCCTTTGACCCTGAGGTGTTTAACACATTTATTGTGTTAACAAATAGAAACTTACTTGGTATGAATTGAGTAATCAGTGTTTGTAATTCCTGCAGATTATGTACTTACCTATTTCCCTCCAAACTGCCTTTCATTCCTTTGTGAAAGACTCTTTCCATCTGCCCTCGGGCAATAAAAAATAAATAGTCATTAGTATACTTACAAAGTAGTTATGGTACAAATACTGTCTAGACTTAAAAATCCATGAGTTCATTTGCTTGTACAGACTTGCTTTTGCTTACTGAAGTAATTTGTTGTTGGCTTTCACTTCAGAGTTTTTCCCAGCTGTGGACATGGTCATCCCAATTCTGCATCATGATCATAGACCATTTAAATTTCTTATGTGAGAGGCACTACACCTAATCAAAATATATCGTTTCACCTCGTGTTGTGGGGAAGACTCTCAGTCTGATGCAATCTTATTTTAGAAGGGATTAGTCTGACCTTTGATACTATTGCTGTATTAATGTAAATACAAAATGCTTAGCTTGACAACAGGGACCAGCTAGTGCTCACCATCAACATGAGATTAACTGCTTGGAGCATTTTTCTAGGACTAAACTGCTCTACCAGACACTCACTTAAGCCTTCCTTAGCGTGCAGACTGTGCAACTGCTCTCTCCAAAATAAGTGGATAGGATTGGTTTGAGGTTTTGGCTTTTTTTCAGAGGAGCAATTAATATAAGGAAAATAATAAGGTGAAGAAAATTACTACCTTCCCGTCAGAATAATGTTGTGCCATCTCTTCAGTGGCTGTGATTTTCTACTGTAATTAAATAATATACAAAATAATCTTTTAATCAGTCCAAGATTTCATGACAATATGATTGAGTTGCATTCAGTATTTGTGCAGAGACAATATTGGTGGATCTAAGTGCTAAGTGCAGTCTGCCACTGACAGGAGTAATCTGGACAATACATTATTACAAATAACTTTACCTTGTTCATGTTATTTCTCTATGTTACAGTGATTCTGTAGTGAGTTGAAACAAGTCTAACTTTTGGTGTTGGTTTTTTCCTTTGTCTCATAAATCCTTTTATCACCAGCGTTTGAGATATATGCATTCAAGGTGCATTTCTTTCCATCTTTGAGCTGCAGGTGCGCTCTGCAAGCTAACCTTTTCTTAGGGCTAAACTAAGGGCAAGAGTGATACAATTTGGCACAGACTGAGAAATTTTGCGGCCTTTTTTCCTCTTTTTGGCCTTGAAGGTTGGCCCATATATAGGTTTTAAGGTTTATGTGAGTTTTTTTAGACAAGGGAGGACACTGCAGTTCCTCCCCTCCAGGCTTTTTCCCCCACCATCACAGAGACTTAAAAAATTCCATCCTTGCCTCTTACTTTTGACATCTTTCTGAATCTGTTATCCAAAAATCCACATCATTCCTTTCTGAACCACTTATGCTCTGTGTTCACTATTCCCTGTGTCAGGAAATTTGACTGACTTTTGAATTCTCAAACTTTCCCATTTCTTGAATGCTGCCTTTCCACTGTGGATGAGTGTCTTCATTGTCCTGTACAGCTTTGAGGGGGGGTGAGATGGGTGCTTTACTGCTGTTAATTTGTTTTCATTTGGAAATGTTTTATCTTTTTGAAAACTTTTTATCTTTGCTAATACAAGGCAATAAATGGCCAGGCATCCTTTAGGTTGCTTCCCTTTTTTTTGGGATCTGGTCATCCTCGAGTGTCTGGGGGTTACACACAGGGCTTTTTTTTTCTGGTGGCTGTTGCTGCTGGGATTTTTTTATTTGTGTTTTCCTCATTTTCTGTACTTGCCTCGTGTTTCTACCTTGACATCAGTTATTTATGTATTGGATTGAGATGGTTGTTGTCTCTTGCTGCAACATTAAGTGGAATAATATTGGAATGGCTGCTCCTGAGAGGCTTTGTCAGTAAGAGCTCTTGCCACTGAAGGCTAAATGTTGCCTTTTATGTCAAGTTTTGAGACCAGTTCTACTAAATGCCTAATTTTCCTGTGGAGTGATGGGCAAATGGAAGGTGAACAAGCCTCTGTCTTTGAGGAGTGCAGGGGACAGGCTGTTCAGGGTGTGCATTTTGAAATGATTTCAAGGAAATGGCTTTGTGCTGCATGTAGAATCTGTGCTTTCATAAATTAAAACCTTGCAAGAGTTTGAAGAAATTTACATGAATTTCCCTGAAAGTAGAAGGCATTCATGTTGACTCCTTTGCACATTACTGAAGTAGTAAATCTCTAATAAAAGGGTTTATGGGAGGAAATGCAGATATTTTATTATAGTCTATATATATATGTTCCCTGTTCTGTCGTCTTTTGAAATTTGTCTTGCAGAACAACAACTTCATAAATTATTTGGACAGAAACTTGTGCATTTGCCTGGGCTACAGGGGAAAAAAAGTGTACAAAATTGCATATACTACAATCTTTCTTGTTAATTGAGTGTGAATATGGAAGTTAATTATGGGAAGCATAGCTTTAGGATGCAGCCTTTTTGCTTGGATAGAGCTCTTCCCTACTTTCAAAGCCAATATGTTCTTAATCTGAGGCTTTCTGAACTTAGTTTTATGGAAGGATGTTGCTGGAAACATCTTCCATCCATCTTAATCACAAAAGTTAACAGTTATTTGTCATTGCTTGCTGAATTTCTTTGCGCTTTTGAGTTACAGAAAAAAATAAACTTTGGCTCCATGGTCATAAATTTAAATATTTTCAGACTGGTGCAAACAGTTATACTTGGTGTTACGTTGCTATTTATGTACCAGCTGCTATTCTTTTTATGAACAGAATGACTATTTGCATCCTCCTCACTTGTTTTTCACTTCCAGCGTTTTCTTTCAGTTTTGTTTGTCCCCCTGTCCACAACAGGCCATGAAAATATTATAGTAATTCAAGTTCATCAGTTCCAGCAAAAGTGTGGGTTTTGATCGTAAAATCAAATGATTAAACTAATGCAGCCATAACCTAAGAGCTTTGCTAATTTGTGTTTTTCAGAGTGTTTTAGTGGTTGATTTCAAGGTTAACTCTCAAATGTGAATTTTGAAGCTACAAGGATTCTGTAGTGAATATAGATACCCACGCCAGTTGAATTAAGCTTAAAAAACTTGCACTATAATTCTAGGATTACATGATTAGTAGTTCCTTTGATAACCAGAATGAAATGGATAAAATTGAAAATAAAATCAAGATAATGGCTGCTATAAAGACAACTCTATTGGTGCCTTATGTATCTGAACAGGCTCGTGAAATCAGTTTTATGCCTCACGTGAGTCTTTACTTAGAAAGAATAGAAAATTGGTTTTCTTCTGGGAACAGTTTCCTTGTTTACCAGATTTTTATGTCCTATGTGCTATTTTTCAGGCCATCGTGACTTAATTTCCTTTTACTCCTTGATCTCATGTAGTCCCAGCACCTTTTTTTTTTTTTTTTTAATAGCAAGGAAATAGAAAAATAAATGGTTCTTTAGAAAGTGCTTAGTGGAACTTCTGGGCAAACTGCTTTCTAGCAAAAGAGAATAAAAAAATGCTTAAAAAAAAAAAAGGAGTAATTTGCTTTTCTTGGCTGCACTGCGGGAAAAGGGTCTTGGGATTCTCTGCTTTTTTTAAAAGCACTGATTTGTGAACTGTGCAAGAGACAAAGAATTGGATAGAGGCATGGGTTCCAAAAGGCAGATTTCACTGAAGAGGAAGTGTTTGTCCAATGGTTCTTTGTGATAAAAACAAGACTGACAAATGGGCTTCATGGATTATGCCATAAAAGTCAGTATTTTGAGTTCAGATTGTTTTAATTCTGCATCTGAACCAGGTATTTCTCTGCAGAGGCTCTGTCACTTTTCATGCAGGTCTGGAATTTCTTTGTGATGTGGGATGGCTTCACCTTCACAATGGTGCTGTCACTTTTTGCTCACAGGATGTATCAGTTAGGGGTTGTTTAATCCAAATTAACATCACTGTGCTTTTCATTAGAATACCTTGTCGCACAGCAAGCAGGAGTTCTTTACAGTCTCTTCTTTTTTTTTTAATTAGTTCTCTGTACTCTGAGTCTTTTACTTCCTTTTTGATTATCTGCAGCTTTTATTATTCAGACCCACCTTTGCTATTAACACATCTCTTGGCTCTAGGTATCAGTGTAATTTCAATGTAAGAAAAATATTTAATTTTTTTCCCTGCATGTCTGTTCTTTAAATCATTCTTGTAACAGAAATGTGCGTTAATAAGATCATTCATTTAACCAAGTACATGCATTAAGAAGATGAAATTTCTTTGAACTCTAGTGAGTTTTTAATCTTTGAATTAGATTTAAAAGAATATTAGAAATAATAATATTAGAAATATTGGAATTTTTACCATAAATTTAAATAAAAATGGAATAATTTGAACTAATGGTAGAATTAAGTGGTGACATTTTAGTTAAATATGATGATCTGGTATATTACAGTAGATATTTCCACTTTATTTTTATGAAGGGAAGGATTTTTATGAGCAGTAATTCAGAAAAATATGAGTCTACTTAATGGAATCATTCTCTTTCAGCCTATTTCTACTGATGTTGTTTTTTCCCCTCCTGATACCCTATCTGGAATCTGGAGGCTTTATTATAAACTTCTTAAACTTCTTTTTTTTTTTTCCCCCTTTAGTTTCAGCCCAGACTCTGAAGAGCAACCTTGACTCAATGAACCAGCAGATCCAGCGCCTGGAGAAGGACATAGAGAATTTCCCTAAAACCCAGGATGAACACGATAAGTTTGTAGAGAAGATGAGCATATCCTTTTTGCACATCCTCACTAGTGATCTGAGCATTCTGATCCTCTGCTTAAGTGTTTGCAGCACCTGAAAAAAATGGCTTTTATGTCTCTTTTCATGCATTTCATCTAGAGCAGAAAAAAAGCAGCAGTGGACATGGTGAATGTAAGCAAACAGAACTGAAAGCATCAATAATCAGATTTTCAAGGGTTACCCAGATAGCTTTCCTGAAGGAAGTAGCTACAGTGAGCAGACAAACTCAGTATGGAGATTTTTTTTTCCATCTGAAAGAATTGTTGACTCAATTTTAGAAAAATACCCACAGTAAAGTTGATATATTTATCTTAGCACCAGATGTGGTGTTTTTGAAGGGCAGAGTAATAATTTTGTTACTCAATTTAAGTTACATTTACAGCATCATTTTGGGGGAATATTTACATTTATTTTTGCTCAAAAGTGTTATGTCCTTTAATTTCTGTAGAGAACAGAGATTGTGGATTTCTTAAGCACTACCAACTAAAATCTGTGGAGAACTGTAATATATTGTCTGTCTGGCTTGTTTTTGTATATCCAGCTTTCATTTTGTTCAAAAGTTTAAAGTAACAAATCTACTGAAGATACAAGAAGCTCACAAAAATGCAGCAAAAAGTGAGAAAAGGCTCTTAAAAAATTCCCAGGTTTTTATTGTGCTTAAATCCCAGCTCTCTGTGGAACTATGGGAGTGTTTGGAGCATGTTGCTTGGCCAAGTCCAAGGCATTTTGTGCATTTCCAGAAGCTCACATAATTCCTGTGATATCTTTCCGTCCTTGCTGCAACAGAAGTCATGACAGAAACTGGATTTTGGGGTTTTTCAGAGGAAAGGAAAAGGAGAGGATTGATGTTTAGATCCATTCACAGCTGCTCATCATGTTTGGTAGGTGTAATGAAGATTTCTCCCCACTGCTGTGTCTGTGCAAAGTCAGTTTCTGGCAGGATTTACCACCTGAATGGAGTCAGTGACAGAATTTCACAAGTAGATATTTAACATCTCCTCTTTATGGATTTATTTTAAGTTTCTGACAACACTGGTAGAAAGTAACTTACAGGAGACAACTCCTGGCTAAGTGTAAAATTGTTTCTTATTCCTTACATATTCCCTTTCACCTTGTCTTACATGCAAGGTTAAGATACTTGCTGCTGATAATCACTTTTATCAGTTCTGCTATTAAACAAAGCTCATTATTATTTCCAAGATTCAATCACATCAGAAAAACTTTGAATATTGCCTTGTAATTGTCCTGTGCCTTGTCATCTCATCAGAGTCTGAATTCTGTGCACATTTTTGTTCATAAATTAAGCCAGTTTATGGAATGCACTTTTACCACTGTTTTTTTCTTAAGTTTGTCAGCTTTGCTTTCCAGGTTACAGAAGTTATCGTTCAGTTGTATTTTTATTTCACTGCCTATGTGTTTACTTATAGACATGATTAGCATTACTCAGATGATTCAGTGAAGCAAAAGAGCCAAGTAGATAATATTTAATATTTTTCTCTCTGCAGCTTATCACCTGAATTACTTAGAGAAGAAAAAGTTTCACAATGCAATAGAGTAAAAAAAAAAACCAAACCAATATTTCTTTTTATTGGCAAAAACAGGAGGAGCCTATGTAATGTTTGAAAATGAATTATTCCCGGTGTCCCGAGCAGCCTGGCTTCAGTGCATGGATGTTGACTTCTAGGTAAATTCTAAGCTCTCAAATTGAACCAGGTCCCCAGAACTGTGCATGCCTGCCTGCTTTTATCAACCATGGGACTTTGGGGGCATGGCAAAAGAGAGAAGCCTGTAAGCAATGAAGTGATTGCACTGGGATTTGTGTTTGCATAATTAATAGATGACCTGATAAGTGGTGTATTTCTCTTTCAGAAAGTCATCTCTCCTTAGATCAAATGATCGAGTTTGTTTCTGCTTATCACTGAATATTTAAAGGTTTTCTACACTCCCATATTTTTTATTAGACTGAAGAATCATTTTGGAGGGTGTAAAAATGACACCCTAGTCTGCAGTATGTATTTCTTTGATTTCCTCAGCTGCCTGAAGATTTGTTGGTGATGGCACATCCTGAGATTAGAAAGTTACAGAATTTCAGGCTGAACATCTCTCTAAGTGTTTCAGAAAATCTGAGATGTCTCAGTGGAGTTTTAGGATACAGTAATTATAATATTCAAGGCTTAGTTTCTCGTTCCTGTCATAAACAAAGCTATTTACCAGTGGTTGTGGATGAGAAATTCTTCAGAGGATATGAGAGTAATACTGCTTGGAGTATCAGATTAATGTACGAGGCCAGTGACAAGAAAAATACCATTCATAATGTGAATTTGTAATAATGAAGTTAATATCCAAAATACAGAAACAAATTCTGTCAAACAGTTTAAGAAATTTTAGTTTTTCTAACTTTTTTAACAAATAAGATTTGGTACTGTGAGTGAAAAAAGATGAATGGAAATTCTACCTGCACTTTCATTTTGGATTTTTTTCTTTGTCAGTTCCTAAGCAAGGTAATTTTTCCCTTCACTTAATCAGTTTTTTATTTAGCACATACAGTTATTCATCTCAGTGCAGTGTGGCTGAAGAAAATAAAGGGATTAAAATACTCCTTCTGTGAATTTTTTGCTATATTAAATAAGTTATGTGTGATTCCTGAAACAACTTTTTATGATCTGATCTATGGCTGGAATTGTATTTTACCTGTAGATTCATTTGTAAATAATTCAGCTTTAAATGGGAGAGGTTTCTTCTAAAATTAGCCCTGCTGCATGCAGCACTGGGGAGTCTGATTCAACAGTTTAGAAAAGTAATTACAGACTGTGCCAAATCTGGCTTTCAGTCCTTTTTTATTTCAGTGTTTGTGACTCTAATTGAAGATCTTTTCAAAAGTGCAGAACTCTGAATTTCATATTTGCTTGCTGTAGGTGCAAACAGTTATTTCAGCGATGTTAAAGCATGAGTGTCTAGTTGGGGATTGAGAAAGGTATTCAGATTAATGGAGTTCAAATGTAAATGTTATTAACAAAGATTAAAAACATCTGAATTAAAAAGCAATTTCAGAGGAAACAAATGGAAAGTTGTACAGAGTTAACATTAATATTGATTTGGAAATATAAATACATGAATAATAAATACCTTTCTCCCTTCCAACATACACACAATACTGAAGTTTATTCCTCTAGAAAATAATCTGTTCCTCTAGAAATAAACAGGAGCTTTGAATGCTGTTCCAAGGGGCAGCAGGGCACATATGTGGTCGCTGGGTTCATGCTTTTTGTGCTCCTACTACCTGGATGAGAATAACTTTGGTGGTGTATATTTTATAACATATCTGATATTAATTTATTTCTCCAGTGTGTCCTGCACAAACTGGTGTATCCTTAAGTGGAGACCTTGTTTGGCTTTTCAGCTGAATCATTTACCCTAATAAGAGACATTAATGTGCCTAAACTTATTAACATCTTTTGCCTACCAGAGCTATCAATGCTGCCACGTGGACCTTCTAACTGATTGCTTACATGGGAAGAATTAAAAGCTTATTTTTAAAGAATTGCAAAATTAAGGGAATGATGAATGAAAGAGCAAAAATTACTGCAGATAAAAAAATTCAAAGCACTATGCATTCATCTTATCATTAAATGGAACAGCAGCAATTTGTGAACTAATTTTAATTTCCAGTAAGGAACACCATTCATTAGAAGAGAATCCTTTTTATGGAATAAAAAAGCTGTCTTCCTGAAAGGCATGTATCCTCACTTGATGTGTATTTATGCTTCAAGTTGCATCTCATAACCATTACAGCCTCACAACTAAATATGAGGGGTTTATTTCCTCACTGGATGCACTTCAGTTGTACAGAAATGATCTGGGGGCAAGTCTGAGGACTTTTGTGCCATGAGAATGTTCAGGCTTTAATGTGCATTAAACATGAGCCGATAAATTCTCTTGTAGGAGCTGCACTGAAGAGTCCCTTAGAGCAGCCCCTGGGGAGGGAGCAAACGTTCCCAAAGCACTGATCCCAAAGGGTCTCAGCATCTTGAAAGGGCTGGGAGGTGTGCTCCTGTCAGCGCCAGAGAAGCAGGATAGCAATTCCACCCTGCCTCAGAGCAAGTGGGAATGGCCGGAACACTGCTG
This sequence comes from Cisticola juncidis, assembly GCA_013400215.1. NCBI lineage: Eukaryota > Metazoa > Chordata > Aves > Passeriformes > Cisticolidae > Cisticola > Cisticola juncidis. The sequence goes on along the minus strand of VXBR01004752.1, from coordinate 204,853 downwards.
GCATCTCTCAGCACTAGGGATTTCCTCCTGGCTTCTCAGGGAACAATAATTCCCTTCAAGTGTTTGGAGATGGATTTTTAGGAAAGGCCTGGTTTTGTTTTTGGAACTTGAGATGTACTATTGTCTTAATTTCTGCGGGAAAATGTACATTAATATCTGAATTTGCTCATAAACAGGGAATTCTCACAAATAACCCCACAGTGAAATGTTTCTAAGAGCTTTTGTGTGTCCCTCCATTTGAAGTAACTACCTGAGTGAAGTAACTGCCTGAGTGTATTTAAGTGTGGTTTTTCAATTTAGAGGCATTTCTCAGGGCTTTGGGAACTGGGAGAGAGAACCATTCAAATTTATTTTTTTTTTAATTGCAGGTGTAAACCTTAGAAGAGTTTTATATATCTGCCTTTTCTTGCAGTATTTATGTAAAGCTTTTGTTCTCACTGTCTACAAAAATGACATTTGAAAATAGTTTAATTTGCAGCTCTTGACCAAAGGAGAATTATTGTTATTTAATCATGTAAAATGCTTTTCCTAAGCATTGTTTAGGGAGGGGTCTACCTTCGTGCTTCTAGATGGAGCGTGGATTTTATTTGTTGTATTTTAAGTTGCTGTTTGATCATAGAAGTCATCAGAGTGTTTTTTTAGAGTGCTGAGCATTTCTTTAAATTTATTCCTTCTGCTTACAGTTCAAAACAAGCCTTAAGGGGCAGGAAGCAGAAAGTTGAAACTGTTTTAAGATGAAACAATTATGAAGTTGTTGAAACTTTAGGATTTGCTTAATATCAGTAAATAATAATGAGCATCCAGTAGTAGGAGGAAACCTCTATTTGGTATTTATTGTTCAAGACTTTGTAGATTTTTGTAGTTGTTTGCATTTAAGTATGAAAAATTATTTCTTGAAAATAAATGTTTGATTAATTTAACTTTCTATTAGTTTCATATGAGAGAATTGATTTTTTTTCTAAATTAAAATACCAGGTGGAAGAAAAAGACTTTGCAGTGCCTATTGAACACATAGGACAGGAAAATAATGATTTATTTACTGTTGAATCTTTAGTTTTAGGCGTTTTAAACGGAAAAAGTCTTTAGCAATAATTACAAGCCTTATAATGCTGTACACCTGCTTTGCAATTAATTTTGGTATATAAATAGTTCCGGTTTCAAGGAACTTTTTGAAGCAGAGCCTGTATCTAAGTGCCAGGGATCCTTTTTTTTTCCCTGCTACAGACTTGTGTCAATTTGAATTCATTGATAATAATAAAATTTTCTTCAGAATATCCACCTTGTGCAACCTATAGGGTTAACATGCAAATTGGTTAACATGGGGAAAGGAAAAGGGAGGATCACATGGGTGGTGTATGTTAAGTTTTGCATCTAGGATGCTCTGTTCTAAGTTTTTGTAGCTCTTAGACAGCAAAATTTGTGATTTGAGTCTTAGATTCGAGATTCCAGTGATTTGCTTGGCTGTTTGACAGCCCCCGAGTCAGCATGCGCCAGATTTGCATTATTTTGTATTGCCCCAAATGCAAGAAAAGGATCCCTAAAATGCACTTTTGGAAAGGAAATTGACAGTGTATCATCTTCTGAGAAGTTACAGTTAAAAACCTTTTATCTCTGAACACTCGCCTGATATTTAAATGGGGCTGCAAAAGCAACCAAGACACGCTTGATTTAACTGCTCGTGCTTGTAATTCTGAGAAGTACATCTGAGGGGCTGCTGGATTTCATCAGCGCTGGCAGAAAATCCCCCTGCTGATAGAAGATAGGAAGAATTAGTTTGTACAAATAATCTGCTTTTCTTTTCCAAACTAGAGGCTTTTTTTGGAAATTCAGGGCATTGGTGAATAAAGAACATTTTCCTTCTTCATTTTTGTACTGCTAATTGTTTAAGCTCATGGCATCTCAGCAGTTTGAATCCTATTGAAGAACTGACCCTGCCAAGTTAAAAATCAGATTACAAGCAATTTGGGCTATATTTAGTTACTTATATTAAATTGACAGGGAGGAAAACACCAGTATTTGATGTTGTTGAGCTCAAATGTATTTCAGCTGTTTACTTAGTCTTTGGAGAGTATCCCCAGCATATAAAAAAATCTGTGTGTGCAGAGCTGCCTTTTTATAGGTAAAAGTTTAAAAATAAGATAATTAGTGGGTCAGAAATATGGCTAGGACCTCTTGCAGTTAGAGGGAACAACATCAGCAACATGTTCTGAAATCTCAGCCCTGTGCAGCCTTAGAACACTCACACAAGCAATCCCAGAAGCAAAACCCTCCCTGAAATTTGTTAATTTATTTGGAGAGCCTGTTGTTCACTGACAGTCATGACAGAACTGTTGCCATTCAGTTTGTTTCCACTGAGAAATGTCTTCTGTGGCCCTATGGCATTTACTAATCCTTTCACTTACCCGATTTTTCACCCTGGGATGAAAATAAATAATATCCCCACTGAAAGGGCTTAGAAATATTTGCATGACTGATGTTACATTTGGTGTGACTAGATGTTTGTCATGAAGGTCTATAGATATAATTGAACTAAGGTGATGTTAAATGTTCTGATTCTGCTGCAGATAAACATTCCAGACCTGGAGCTCATTATCCATTTGTGTTTGCTGGGATGTGCAGCAGGTGAATGCTGTGAATCTTTGGACAAAGTTAACTTCTAAAAAAAGAGTGCTGAAAAAAGGCAGATTATTTTACTGTTCTAATAGAATGACTCTCATTTTCTGGTCAGGACTGAAACCAGTGGTGTTTGGTTTGATATTTATTACAGTAAATGGCAATGTTGCTAATTATTGCCCCAAATAATCATCTTTCTAAATTAGTGGGGGGAAAAAAATCATTTGTCATGATCTCATTACAAACCTAATTTCAGAATTGCTCTGCAGGTTTTTATATTGGCCATTTAAAGGTAAATGCTTTTCCTTAATTTACTCTTGTGCTTTGAGCATGCATGGTTCCTAAGCTGTAACCCTTGTAGAATTAGATAATACCCAATTAAAGATGAGTTTAACTTTGTGGAGAAACAACTTTATTCTCCTTCTGCTTGGTCAAGTCCAGTTTCCCTGATGAGAGCCAGGATAACATGAACACTTCTTTGGTAGGAGATGGCTGAGGAATTAAGATTTCAGCAGTTCTAGCCTTCATTTCTCTGCCCTCTGCTTTGTTTATTTAGAATAAATAAAGAGAGGCGTGAGAAATTCTGGTGGAAAGGACTGTCAGTATCTCTTCTGTTAAATCTGAAAGTTTTAAAAGTCAGGGTGGAATTACAAGGGCTTCTTGGGGCGTGTGTGGAGTAGCAGGTTTATGTTAAACCAGAGCACCACACCATCATTTCAAACCTAAAGTCCCTCCTTTGTTTTGAAGCCTTTTTTTCCTCAGCTTTAACAAGCTATGGTGCAGCTTTCTGGGATGAGTCTGGGTGACTGTGTGTGTGGGGGGGGGGGTTTAATCACTCCAAGCATGAAATTTTCCTGAAGGTATACTGAAACTCTGTATTTTCCTCTGTGGTGCACTAAGCATCCAAAGAATTATTAGTCTGTTTTTATTGCAAACCATGCAGTAACAGACGTGCTGTTTGGATATTTCATGTGAATTGTTTAATTTGATGTAGTCTGCATGTTGCTGGGTGAAATGGAATTTGAAAAACTTTAAATTGGTCAGGTCTCATCTGGCAAGATTCCAGATGTTTATTTTTATCCTAATGTGAGTTTTTTACAGTACTCTGCTTGGTACCTGGCTTTATTCCCTTTATTATATATATGTATTTTATTATCTTGATGTTCATTGTTGGGAAAAGAATTCTACCTGCATAATTGATCATGAGATATCTCATTCTTTCATGAACAAAATGTGATAGAAGCCAAGAGGGAGGTATTAGTAAATCAGTGTTTCAGTGCTTGACCAGTAATGTGAAAATTGTTGATTTGGTTTGAGACAAGCTCAGCCTCAGACTCCAGGCTGCCTTAAAAGGGTGTGAACACAGCATGATGAGAGGTAACAAAATGTTCAGTAGGATAAGGGATCATTCAGATTCTTCCGGGGCTGGTGGGAAATCCATTTCGATCTATCTGCTTCAGAGAAAGTTTTAAACAAAATTTAGTCCATCACCTAAATTACCAGAATAAATAGTTCAAATGCCAAGAAAAAAAATACAGAAGGGTTGTGGATCAGGAATTGAGATCTAATAGTGTGAAGAAAAACTTTGGAGAGGTTTTTCTCTACTATGATGGAGAAAAACAGTAATGGACTTCTGTAACTGGGAGGATGTGGTTTATGGCAGGATAAGTTGTGCACTGCTCTTTTTTATGAGGTAAAAATCCAGAATGTCAACACAGCAGGAATTGCGGTATTAACAATATGTTCCTCATAAAGTAAAATTAATTACTTAGAATATTTGCTAAGGGTGTGTTCTTTATTTTGTGGTGCAGAGATGGCACCATGAGAGCATTAATTTCATGTTTTTCTGTTTGTATATTAGCCATACACCAAAGAAGTCAGGGCATTCCACAAATTGTTGGGCAGGGTTGAAAGTAAGGCTGGGAGAGTGATGAGATCTCACAGAGATACCTGTGGGCACATCTGAGGGGAAGAAAAGTGCAAGCAGTACACAGAGACGAAAAAATATGAAAGTGTTAGTAATTCATCTTCATGAAAAATCCTATAATTTTTTATAGGAATATCGAATCTGTGAACTAACGTAAAACTTTGTGTTTATATGCCCTCAGTCATGTCTAATAAAAGCTTTTGTAAACTTCCCCAGATGGTGAATTTACCAAGTTCAGCTGGATTTTCAGGGTCAGTTGGGACTCATTTTTTGTTACTTTACTGTTGTTCTTTAAAGGGTTTTTCTCTCCTTATTTTCTCCTTGTTCAGAGGTGTACAGAAAAAATTCAATCTCTTGTCTTGCCACACTCAACAGTGCTTTTTAACGAGCTTTCCACTCCCTTTCTTATCACATAATATTTCTTTTTTTTTTTCTTCTTTGATCCCTCTTAAAGCAAAGTGAAAGTGCTTGCTGTGTTCCAGGTGATAACTATAGGATTATTTAGGTATAATCTTTGCTTGGATTGAATTTGAAAAGCACCTAATAACATGTCATGTTTTACTGTACCATGTTCATTTCTCTTACAGCTATTTGATGTCAGAAGAAAAAAAAAAAAAAAAAAA
>VXBR01004752.1:53270-199650 GCA_013400215.1 Cisticola juncidis | reverse complement strand
AGACAAATCCCTTTGGAAAATGATCCTTTGTATTTCTACTCGTGTGGACTAAGGCAGAGTTCTCATAAAGTTAATAATTTAAAATACATGAACTTTGGAACATTATAAATTAATACTGTGTTATGCAAAGCACAACATTAATTTTCCTTGGCAGTTTATTTCTATCTTCAGATTGTCAATCTTTTTTACAAAGGAAAGCCCTGATATGAGGAGATGTGACATTATACTGATTCTTTCATATTGGATTGTAGTAGTAAGAACTCTGTGAACAGAAATGTACAGATAATCTGTACATTCCATTGTAGTGTGAATAAAGGAAGAAATTGGTCAGTGTCACAAATGAGGAGGCATGATATGCAAGAGGTGCAGCTCTGTGACAATCAAGAACTTCCACTCGCTTATTTTTCTAATTTTGTATTTCTTGAAAAACAGCTATTCTATGAATTGTATAGTATGGACTTTCGTAGACTTAATTGCAGACATTAGATCAGAGATCTCTGTTGGATTGCTGGTGAATCCCTAAGAGGATGGAGCTGTGCACCAGCAGGGAGCTCTGTTCTGTTTTGCACGTTGAGACATCCCCTAAAATTGTGCTGCAGAGCTGAGGAAGATCCAGAGAGGACTGGGGACAGGGAAGGAGGAGAGTATAACTAATAATAATAAATCATGCCTGTGTTGGCTGGCTGGGGACAGAGAATGTTCTGACAGCAGTCTACACAGCACGTGGAAAATTATACAGGAAAAAAATCATGTAAAGATTCCAAGGAATAAAATTCCATGAACAGAACTCTATTACTGTACATGTGACAGAGATTTAATGACTCCTTGATTGTGAATCATTGCCTGAGGGAAATTGGGCTGTCATCCTTAAACCAAGTTGTCCAGATCACTGAAAGGTATATTTGTAAAGGATTGTGCTTTATTAGAGTGATAGAAACCCATTAGAAACCCATTTTCTAATTATTGTATGCTTATTTTAAAATCAGAAATTGAAGGGGAAGTGCACTTTATAAATCCTTGGAGCTGCAGCTTTTAGATCTCAAAATCAAACTGTTTTGAGATTCTTCTTTAGCAAAACTGTTGGTGTTGATGGAGCTGCTTTTTGCCCTCCACACTTCTCCACACTCCAAATAGGAAAAAAAAAATTAAAGGCTCAAGTGTTTTGGAGGGGAAGGATGTCACTGAGCAACAAGAAGTGCCTGTGAGTAAAAGAAACCTTGATTTCATATCCTGATTGCCCTGTAAGTCTGCTTGTGGCTTTTCCCTCTGGCCAGAACAGTTGTTCAAGGGATGTTTTCAAGTGTCTGTTGTCTGAGATAGAATTTTGAGGGATTGCTTTCCTGACTTTTCCTTGGTTTTAATCCCAGTCACTGAGGACATGGTTGTTTGTGTGCAGGCAGTGGGGAGCTTCTAGCAAATAACTTTCTGATAAATTATTAATCCCAAAAACATGGAATCATTTCTGGGAAAGAGGAGTGGAGGGATGTACACCACTCAAATCATATTTGATGTGTGGTTTTACCTCGGCACCTGCTATTCACAATATGATTTAGGTGCCAAATAAATTTGGTTTATTGTAGTCTTTCACTTTCATTTTCTTGTCTGCTTGAGTTTGTGAACACTTCATTGCAACATTTGTTTGTGCTAAACAAATCTCAGTTCTAATAAAGGTATTTCTATGGGATTTTTTTTTTCCTCAGGTGACATAAAATTCCTTTTCCTCCTTGATTTGGAGCATCTGAGCTCTTGAAACATTATACAATCAGCATTTTTCAGATTTCTCAAAACAAAAAAATCATATCTTCTGCCATGGCAGCCCCAAAGGAAACCTAAAAACACAGGGGGGTCATTTCTCTTTTCCTTTCCCAACCTTTACCAAAAACTTTCTCTCAATGAAGTAACCACCAGATCTCCTGATTGTAGCTTGTGAAAAGTGCAAGTGACAGCTCAAACATCCCTCCCTTAATTAAACCCAGCTGAAGTGAGGAAAAGCTGCATGATCAAAGAGAGGGAATTTGGTTGCAGTTTCTCTGAAAGATTCAGGGCACACCAAGCTGTAATTCTTGTTTAAGGTATCTGATTGTATCATCCAAAGCTAATAGCATATTGCTACGAGTGGCCACCAGGCTTTTTCTGAAATACTTAAAAACTGGGTTTTTATCCTTGTTAAAACGTGTCAATACTTTGTGTTATTTGAAACAGTCACAACTAATTTGAATATAATATGCAAAACAGAGTTTACAACAGCATTTGGTTTGTACAAGCTGCATTTCCGTTGTTTGCTTTTTTGTTTTTATTCATCTAAAGAGATTTTTATCTAATTGTTCTCTAGGGAAGGGATGCTATAAATCCATTACTCTGGCAACATTTTTTGTCTGATACATGCTTGACTATCATGTTCTCTGTGTTGCCTTCTAATTAATGCAGGAATGGTGATTAATTGTTTGCCACCACAAAATAAAAAAAGATATTTGAGTTTGAAAAAAAGCTAAAAATACCACTTTTCATACTGTTTCAAATTATTTAAAAATCAAAATATCACAAATGAGAATTAAGAGCTAAATGATTTTTATTGTCAGGCAGTTTCAAAAGGCAGTTTTGAAATTCTGGTGATGTCATCAGTGGAGATAAAGCATCTATTTTGTCTCGATGAGAGGTTTAATTTGCTTTCAGGGGTTGTAGAACTTACAGAAACTCTCTATTTTAAATGGGAGCTTAGAATTTGGGGATTATTTATCTGTTACAATAATGGGAAAATAAAATTCTGAATTCAGCAACTTTCTTTTTCTTTGAGTAATAAAACCCACAAGTGGTTTTGGTTAATTTAGGTTAATGCCTAGCTCTAATTTTGGGGTGCTTTTTTTTTGGCATATAAGATCTTGCCTTTCCTCTACCCTGCGGCTTTAGAAATGTTGCTTTTTGTGTTCTCTTCGGAGACCCAAAAACCACCTATTTTTAAAGTTTACTTTTTGCTGCCACAGGAAATTTCTAATTTGCCAGCTAAGTCTTGGAGCCAAATTCCCCAGTCCAAGACACAGCCTGTGGAGCTTTGCTCCTTGGGCTAAATATTTTATAAAGTAGGCCCGTGTTTATCAGTTTTTGCCCAGAGACTTCCTCTGGGACTTTGAGAGAATTGAGCAGTGATCTTTGTGTCCTCATTAACAGGAGCATAAATAAAAAAGTAATATTGAAATTATGTTGACAAAAGCTTTCTCCTATGCATAGCAATGTAGTGGAATCAATGGAAATTGTCTTTGCATTATTGAGAAGTTTGAATGCAGCAAAGTTCAGAACTGAAATGATTGCTTAGAGCTGGAAGGAAGTAAACACTGACAGATTTTTTAGTGTTTACCAAGATGAAAGTTTTATGTCCATTTAGGCACAAGTCAGAAAGCTTCATCTGAATTAATGTGAATTAAAGGGTATTCTGAGATTTTGGGAGAAGGAGCAGGTCACAGCAGGCTTGTTCTTGCATGGTTGTGACCTTTCTGTGCTTCATTTTCCACAAGCACAAAACCCACTGATATCCTCTCTTACAATGAATGCAATTGTGTTACATTATTCTCATTGTTAATGAGAATTTCAGGTACAAATGGAACAAAGGGGGAGGAAGAGCCCTCCTTGCTCAAAGATAGCTGAGAATCCACTGTTCTTTTGTGATTTGGTTTGTTAGGGTTTTTTCCTGAGCTGTTATGTCAGATGCTGAATGATGTGGTAATTTGCTTTGTAATGAGGAAGAAATTCTCACACTGAGCTTTTTATGGGTATTTTATTAGGGAATCTTGAAGCTTTTCAAAAGCACGTGATTTTGTGTACACAGATCAAGTTGGGCTCCTGCTATGGCTCTTGGTTTCTTTGGGTTCTAATTTGAGTAGAGTGAAGTGTATAGTTATGAAGATTTCTGCAAATTTTTTGTTTTGTTTTGTTTTTGCAAAGGCTTCCAACAGGAAGAAAAGATTAGGGATGTAATTGTAATTCATAATTATCTGTGTATGCTCCAGAAGTCTTGGCTGCTGTGCAGTCACAGAGATGCATTATGGATGGAGTGAGAGTGATAAAATTGTTAGCATGTGTTTACATCCTGATAGCAGGTGAAAATAGAGCTATCAGTGGAAATGACTTACTGCTGTTAAAGCTGAATTTCTGTCTTCAGATACGAAGTTCTGTTTGCATTGCTACAGTTCAATTCAAAGAATGTTCTATTATGAATGAGCTGGGAGATTAGAAACCAAGAGCTCTTGTGCATCCTTCATTAACGATGACACCACTGACTCAAACTTTCTCTTCTGACAAGTTAAAACAGAGATTTAGCCTGGTGGTTCCTCAAACCAGAATCCTGCCTTGTAATGGTATGCAAAAAAATATGGAAAAAACAAACTTCTGAAAAAAGTACTTTCTCCTACTTGAACAAGCACTTTTAAACTTGCTAGTGAGAAAATCTAGTCATTTTTAGTTTGGTTTAGAGTGGCAAGAATGAAACCAGGTTTAGAATTTTTAAGTGAGCACTCTGTGGAGCTTCAATCTCTTTTCAGGAAAACTGTTGGAATTAAGTGTTGCTTTTACACAAAGTTGGCATACCTCAGATTCCTTGCTCTTTTTTTTCATGAAATAGTGTTGGCATATCTGGCTATGCTCTCCTGGAATTACTCCATTGGCTCAATGAGTACATTTCAAGGGGATATTTTAAGCTACTAATATTTTAGAAGTAGGAAAGTCAGATGAAGCATATAAAGTGTGATCGTAACTTCGTTAATATTGCATGTCGTTGACTAGGAACTATTGTCTTTACAGCTCTGCCTTGTCTTCTTCAAAACTAGGCACAGTTGAAATACTCAATTCTCTCTTTGCTTATCCCATTCATCTGTGTGGCTGATATCCCTTTGTCTTGCAGGCCATCTGTTAAAGATATTTCTTATTTGCAGTTTGGTACTTAATAGATAAATAATAATGTGGAAATTACAATGTCTAATTCCAGAGTGGTGCTTTAAAATAACTGCTTTCAGTGGCAGTACTGGGGTTTTTTAGTGCTTACTGTTGCTATTTCTTATGTGAGTGTGCAACACCAGTAGAGAACTGGGAGCTCTGTCTCCAAGAATAGGCTACAGATCTGGAATTGTCATAGCATTTTTCCTTTTTTCAGACTTTTTGGTCATTTTTGGGGTTGTATTTTATTATGTAAGACTGATTTTCAAGGCTCCATTAAATTTGTACATCTATTTATATTTCTTTTTGGTGAGTTGTTCACGACAGCAATCTGGTGACTTGAAGGCAATTCATGTTTTTTTCTAAAACTTTTAGACTCTGCTCAATAATTCAGTAATGTGCCATTATTACCTATTTAATATATTCTTGCCATTAAACTTTCATTTCCTTTTGTGCAGTTAAATGTCATTGAAGACCGAACTGTACCAGGTTTGAGATGAGCGACTAAACAGTCCAAGCTTCAAATTCTAGTCGAGCAGGTTAAATTTGTTTTCAGTAAACTGAGAATTAGATATTGTCACAGCTGTAGCACTTTGTGGATTGTTTAAAAATCTTGATTTTTTTTAAATTAATATTCATCACTGTGTTGGTTTCCATTTCTAAATGAACTTTACAAGCTACCAGCTTTGCTCTTAGGGCCACCAAGGCTTCAATTGAGACGATTGCTTGGAAAAATTGATATTGATAGTTTTCAATTGTACTTTAAGAACCAATTTTTAAACGTTTATTTATGTACTCTGCCATTAGTTAAAGTGCTCAAATCCAGGTGGAATATTTGGCTTCTTTCCAATGGAGGGAATTTTCAGCTTTGTTTTGCTTGCCTGGAGCTTGTTCAGTGACAAATACTCAGCTGCATCCAAGCGCTACAGAAACTTTGTGAATAGAACATCCACCTGAATTTCTGTGCTTTATTCTGCAGTTTGCTGACAGTTTTCTGGAGGATCACTTTTGGGTTTAGTATAATCTCAAAAAGAAATGGGGATTTTTTTAGGATTTCTCTGTCCCCTGTTTAGTTTGCAGGCTGGTTTGTGTTTTGCAGAGAGCCTGGGATCTCACAAGTGGTGTGTAATTACAAATATGACACCAGGTAGACTATCAAATGAGAGGGGAAGGTCTGGAGAGAGGCTGAAGCAGAGCTCTGCCCTATTAACAACCAGAATTCACATAGAAGAAGCTGTTACAAGGAAAAGCCACAGGGAACCAGGCTGCAGGATTTCTGTAGCTCAGGGAATCTCTTATGTCTTTTGTTCTTGGGGGTTGATATGTGCAGCAAACACTTTCATCAGCCACAATTCACTATCAGCAGAGCTGGCTTAATCTTGGAGCAGATGTGTTTTTCCCAGTGATTTGTGACTTTGTGTTTGTGACTTTGTGTCTCCAAATAACCTCACAGAAGAAACGAGCAGACTAAAACGCTCTTGCTTTGAGGCAAACCAATATTTCCTTTAGTAGCTCGCACCCTTCCTCTGTTTGCAAAATAATTGTGGTTTTCTTTTTCACATAGGGAAAAGAAAGCACCACATTTTTCTATTTAAAAGCATTATGTCAAACTTTTAATGATGGCTGCTGGGATGAAAGTCAATCTCAGTCTCCTTTCTAGGCTTCCACACTTCCTAAGGAAAAAAAAACAAGACTTCTGCTGTTTCATGGTGTTTTTCTCAGTAATAATTTCTCAAAGCTGTTTGTCAGTTTTTTTTGTGGATATCTCATTTTTTAAGTTTGGCAAAATTACAGAGTTGAGATTGTGCCCCAAAAAGTGAACCCTACTACAGGCAGCCTGAGGCATGAACTGTGTGGCTGGGCAGGAAAGACTCCACAGTGAAGAATTTCATAATGGAAGGCAAAGAAAATGAGATATCATACTGTATGATTTTGTCATTGATAGTTATGCACATTTTACCTATAAAACGTATGTATGTGAGGTGGGGGACGTGACTCCACTTGAGCAGTGAGATCACAGATTCTCACAGCAACATCAATTTTACTGTGTGATTTGCAGAAATCATTTTATAAAGTTGTTCATCTCTTCAAATAAAAATGGCCACAGTATTTAGAAATTTTATAGACTAAGTTGTATTTTCTGTCAGTGGCAAATCTTCACCATTAGAATTCAATTATTTAATGGAAGTGTTGGTATGATATTAATAATATTAATTCATAAAATAGTAACATTAATAATGTTACTGTTAATTCATTAAAATGTCCTATTTGGAAGCATAACAGCATCTGCACATTTTGCAATTTTAACCTTTGTACTAAGAGGTCTTTCTTTGTGTACTGTTCCCTTTATTTACTGTGGTTGTATTTTTATTCCTTTATTTGTGCTGCATTTGAGTAATTTTCCTTAACAAAACCTCACAGCTTTGCTGAGAGTGCCCGAGAGCAATATGAAAAACTGTCCAACATGCACAACAACATGACGAAATTGTATGAAAATCTCGGAGAATACTTCACCTTTGATCCCAAAGCAATAAGCATAGAAGAATTCTTTGGCGATCTGAGCAACTTCAGAACTCTGTTTTTGGTGAGTAATACCTGCTAAATGCTATCTATTTTCTTTCTCCCAGTTTAAATTCTTTCCTTGTCACTCTATTTTTTCTGTTGTGCTTGATTTTGTATTTTGTTCCGTGGCAGCAAATAGGGTGAATGTTTCCAGAATTATTTAAATTTTGGTCATGACGTATTGTCCTCCAATATGTAACTTGGCAACTCACTTGTGGATAAGGCTGAGCCAAATTTAATTCAACTTTGATATTTTACAAATGTAATGAATCACTTTCAGTGGACCAGGGTGAACATTAGAAGTTCACAGTGAAACTTTTTTTTATCTGTAAGGGGCAAAAAAAAATACAAAAAAGAATTAAGATTTTTCCACAACATTTTGATGCTTGCAAGAAGTTTCCCCGGAGGAAAAATATACTGAAATTCCTTTAATCTGTGGGATTTACTTTGAAAAAGTAATAAGTACTGATAAAAATTCAGGAGCAATCAGATAAGACTGAGGGTAGAGAACATCTGCAAATATTCCCTAGAGCATGCACATGAGTTAAATTTGTCCACTTCACATTGCTGTAATACCTTCCTGCTTTTTCTAAGTGGTCCCATCAACTTCCTTCAGTGTTTTGGTGATTGGCTGAAGTATAATTCCAAATATTTTATAAATACTGATGGCTCATTTGTTCCTGTTTATTATTCTTTTATGTTCCTGCTGGTGGCTGTCTATTGAATAAAAGTCCTTTCTTGTGCCATAAGCCAATTTAGTTTAGAGGTTCAAAAGTTCTTCACATTGCTGGAGTATCACAGGAATGAAGTGAAGCATTTCCACAGGATTTTCCTTTGCCATTGGAACATGAGTCAAATTCAAGCCTGGAGAATAAAGAAAAAGGTAGATTGTCTTGGAGCTGTCAACTGTAGAAAAATTGAATAAAAAGTAGCTCCAAGGTTGGTTTGTTTTGGGTTTACTTTTTTCCTCTTTGCAGCTAAAGATCCAGCTAAAGAGATAATATCTCTTTAATATTTGGGACTCTTCTGATGAAGAAACATTTTTTTAGATTTTTTTAATCCTTTAGTCCATTGAAAGTAAACACAAATTTTGATTGTCCTTGAGGACAACTGCAACCTGATCGGACACCAAACACAAAAGGATCAGGCTCTTATCAAATAATGATTAATCAGTTGCCTGGAGCAAGATGTCATGTTGTTCTTTTCCATTTGTGCTCTTTAGCTTTCTGTCTCACACTCTCTGTCAAGTAACCTATAATGTTTTCAGGCTGTCACTTTCTGAATGTTTGTTTGTGTTGGTGGCAGAGGATTTAAAAACATCCACCAAATCTGTCATGCCTACATTTGTAAGTGGACCTCAATGTCCTTTCAAGCTGATTGTACTGTGGAAGTTGTATGAGATATTCTCCACAGCACCAGATAGGAAAATTTCCTTTTTTCTTACCCAGTTTTTAAATGGTTTAGATTTTGGGGGTTTTGTGGGTTTCCTTTTCATGCAGGTGGTCTTAAAGATGAATTTTGAGTATGAAAAACCAAAGTTGTTTTGGAAGCAAGAAAAGGGATTTTTGATTGTAGTTGTATGAAATGCAGAGGGGCTGTTTTGTGCAGACATTTTCTTATCTGGTAGACAGTTTTATCAGTGGTGACTGCTTCCCTCACATTTCTGTAAATGCAGTTTTTTTTAATAAGGAATTAAATTGTAAAGTACATTAGAAAAGTACTTAGAAAAAAAAGGCTGTATTCCAATTTCAGGCCGTGTTTAAGCAGGTGAGAGTAACTCATCAGGTGGCAGAATGAGAGATGGGTTTGGTAAAACACCAGTGAAATAAATTATCATTTTGTATCAACACTGGTATTGATTGATGGCTGCTGTGTGCCCTGCGGTGCAACATCCACAAAGTGAAAATCTCCCCAAAATGAGGAGACACATAAAATTATCAGGAAACTGAACACTTGTTATTGGTGACCACTACTCTGGGCTTCAAGATTTTGTAAGATTAATGCCCTGAACCAGACAAGACACAGAACATCTGTTATGTTGCCTTCATAAAAAACAAGCTTTACCACAGTGGATTCAGTGTCCTGAGTAGAAATGTACCTGTAAGATCTTTCCTTCTTCCTAATATTTGTTTGTTTATAACTTGCTTCAAAGTAAGTTTCAAACTCTGTGACTCAGGAGTGGGGTTTTTTTCATGACTTTTTTGAAATGTCCCTAGAATGCAGCAGGTCATTTGCTACAGTAATACAACTCAATGAATATACAATACATAAATAAATACATAATAAACATCTGATTTACTATGAAATACAGTGCATAGTCAGGCTAAATCCCCAGCTTTCAAACTCATAAATTGAGTTTGTAATTCAGGAGTGGTTTAAAAGAAAGCCTCTATTTATTCATTGTTCTCTCTGGTTATTTGTCTGGGAATACTCTTCATCCCTTCTGCCTAAAAAGTAACAGTTCTTTAATGCAGCCTGAAAGAGAACAGTTTTCAGCTAGCATGAAGCTGGGAAAAAATAAAGAATAATGAGCAAGAAGTATTTTCTTTGGTGAAATTTCCCAAGAGATGGTACCAAAAGTGAAACGCTGTCCTTATTAACAGGCAATATACAGCAAGCCCTTCCTCCCTGAAATACAAATCTTTTGTAGGCTCTCTCGATTCTCATCTGAGTGTATGCATTCAGCTAGTGCTGAGCAGAGTAGGTTTTAATCATTATCCTGAACAAATCAGGAATCAGGTGTAGACTAGGAGAGGATACAGGTGGTGGAATTCACATAGGAGCAGTAACTCAGCTTTATTTACAAGGGCTTAGTGCTGCTGGAGAAGTACTTTATGATGTAAAACACAAGGATGGCATTTCTCTTAGAAGCTCCCTAAAAGGTGTAAAAATAACTAATAATAAAAGAAATGAAACTGAGTTCAAGTGCACTGTGTTAGGCAAGTGTAGAAATAACTGCTTGGATGGACTGGATTTTGTTCTCACCTAAGTTGTTTCTCTGTTGAGGTGGTTGCTGATGTGGTTGCCAATGTGGATGTCATATTTCAGGGCAAAGATGCCACTGATTAAGGAATATTTCCGAAAGTTATAGGGGAGAATATGATCTAGAGGAAACCATGAAGTTAAATTTCCTAATCATAAAAGGAACGGGAGTAAAAAAATGTCTTTAGAGTTTGGTTTTGTTTTCTATTCAGTGCTGGTAGCGATGAGTCCAACTGAGAAATGTCATTATTTCCAGACATTATCTTTGGAAGTTTGTAATATTTAAATGAGGATTTTGAATCCTCATTCCACTCTGAAAGCAAACTATAGTTTGGGATTTTGGCTGAGGCAGAACTTAAGCTGTTGAAAAGCTCTTGTGAAGCAGTAACTTCATTACCTGCTCTGAGTGAGTCCCTTGGGCCTGATCCGAAGTCCAGAAGAGACCCTTCCACAAATGATGTGTGCACACTCCAGATGCCAACATCTGCACTTAAATATTTCTGAAAATCTCATCTATTAGAATGAATCTGACTTCTCTAAAATGTCCACAATCTTGTGTCACATATATAATCTTAGTCTCATCATTCTGTTTGTTTCTATATCCTATTAAGTTAATTTGATAATTGGAATCCATATTTATCTTTATTGTGATTTCAGATTGATCATGGCATTATTGCAGCTTCATTTAACATGCCAATGTTGGAGTAAATTCCAACTCATTCACTTCCTGAAGTTCATATTTGCTTGCTTAGCACGTTTAGGAAAATCCAAGTAGGCTAATGGAACTGGATAATCCTGTCAGAACACAGAGTGAAGCATGAAGTAGAAGGTGGAGGAAACCTCAAGCAAAAAATTGCAGCTGTGTGAGCGTGTCCCTTCAGTGTTGTTTTTTTCACATCTGTTATTTCTTTGCAGTATAATGCCACACACCCTCTGCAGTGCTTCCTTCCGCAGTCCACCAACCATGTCTTTCAGGAATTCTGCAAAATCACTCCAACCCAGGCATTTTTGTTGTTATTTAATTACATATGTCTTTATATACTATCCTTTGTGTAATTCTTACAGTCTCTTTTAAAAAATCTGTCAAGAATTTCTACCCAGAAACTTTGAAATCTTTCAACACGTCACATTCAAGGTCCTACTTTTAAAATTCACTTTTTCTTCTGGATTCAGGCTCTTGTATGAACAGTTCTTTCAGACTTACATTAGAATAAATTTTTGTTAGAAAGTCTAAAGGACTGTGCTTAACTGATTATATGCCAAAACGTGGATTTGTCTCTTCCTTGATCTAGAAAGATTGCTTTTGGAACAAAAGAACTGGTCTGAAAAAAGAACTGACACAGTTGAGTAATTAAGTGATACCATGCAGTTTTTCATTGGTGGTGTTAAATTTGGTTTAGTGAACACTGCAAACTTCATCTGCCTGGACAGTTTGAAGTGGTTTTGCATGCCAGCAGCAAACCCCTCTCCCTCCCTGCCCAGGCAGCAGCAGCTCCATTTGCCAAGCCCTTAATCTGTCCTAGCAAGACCAGGACATTTGTGCCACTGGGGTGTCCCTGCAGTCCCAAACCCCATCCTCTCTGCTCACTGCTCCACGGCCACCCAGCAGGAAATTCAATTTGTCTGGCCTCGTTTAATACCAGCTCCTTACATCTCTTTTCCATTATTTTTACAGGGATAACAATGTATTTAAATGTGTTATCCTCCAAGGAACACCCATGAAAGATCCTTCTTTTACATGGAAACTGATTGCTCAGTCTACTGTGCTTTAACTCTGAATTTCTGTAGATTAACTTCCAGTTAATCTGAGTTTGTAGTTCGTAATGACTTATGACTGAAGAAGATTATTTTGCTGGAACTTCAGCTGACATATTTTGCAGTTGTAAGGCAAATTTGGGGAAGGCCTGAGGGATCACAGGCAGCCCTCATTATTGGTGCATGACTGCTTTGTAGCCAGCTGCATCTTTAATATCCAGGGAGATTTGTGCATTACAGTTTGTTTTCTTTCTTCTTGTTTTTAATAATTTACCTTCGAGAGTCTATTTACAACCGTGTCGATGTGTGAATATGTTTGTCTGTCAAAACTTAAGATATGTACAGAATGCAAGAGCTGCATTAATTTTTTATTTGCGTCTTAAGGAAGCCAAGCTGTAAACTGGCAGTGCTGAGTACCAGAGCTGTACTTCAGTGAATCCTAATAAACACAAGGGGGAACATCAAACTATGTGCTTCTTCAACTAACTCACTTTAAAAGAGATAATATTCCTTGCTGAATCTATTTCTCTGCTAGAAGAGACAATAATTCAGTTTTGGTTTTATTATAACAAAGCAAACACACACTCAAACTTTCTCTAACTTTTAATTTGCTGTTGAATTAGCAAAACTGCTTGCCCTTATGCACCATCCAAAATAACAGACGGTCATGAAAAGCACATCAATAAAAGGGTTTTATGCATTTAAATATTTCTGTCTGCTGAGATTCACTCGAAAATTATTTCCCTTTTTGCATGCTCTTACGTGTTTTCAGAAGACAGCATCCAGATGAGTACTTTTCAAAATATGTTCTATAGCTGTTGAGAAGGCTTTTATTCTTATGAGAGGATTGCCTCTTTTTCTGATTTATAACTGTTAGATTAGTTTAGTTTTAATTGGAGAATAAATTTAGTTGTGTAGTAGATCCCTATGAACAGTTCTTTGTCACTGTGTAGAAATGTATTGCAGTAAGAAAACTGCTGATTTTTATTCCCTCTTTTAAAACCAATGCCAATTATAGAGCTATTTTTTTCAGTCGTGAAAATGATCTTTATGGTTTGAGGTAATTTAGCTTGTAAAACTACACAGAAGTGGGATCACTAGCATTTGGTAGTTTAAAAAGAACTGTTAATCTGGAATAGCACTGATCTCTATTGGAAGTAATCCACTGCAACTGAAATGTTTGGAAGAGAAAAGGTCTGGGGGAGTATAAAAGCATGCCATGAGAAAGAAAAATAACCCTTTGCAGTAGAACTGTAGAAAATGAAACTTGAAAGGGTTGATATAATTCAGGCAGAGCAAATGCTGTAGAAACTACTGCACACCAGAGTCAAAATTCTCTTTATTTACATTAATCATCAGTCAGTTTTGAGAAACTGTGATCAAATTTGTTAGCAATATCAATTCAACTATAAAGTGTGTTTATAAATATAGATGAATATAGATTTATTTTGCTTTCTGCTCTGACTTTGATAGCAGGTGGGATATGTTCTTGCCAATGATTTATTTCCAGCTTTCATCCAGCTCTGACTAAATGTGTAGCAGTAAATGACATAACAAATATGGAATCGTTGAGAGTCCAACTGCCTGATGGAGGGTAATAACAAGCAAGTCCATTCCAGGTGGTGTGTGGGTGTAGATAGATAAAAAGGGGTACTCTAACACAGAGTTAGCAGTATTTTGTTATCTTGCTGTTCTTCAAGAAGATTAAACCTTAATTGGTTTTTGAATGGCTTTTTGGTGGGGTTGTTTTTTGGGGGTTTTTTGTATCACCATTGGTATCCATTGTATTTTATGATGTGCAGTCTGAATTTCCACAGAATCTTCCTTCAGATACAACTTACACAGTTTGGCTCAAAGAGAATTTCTAGATAAAATCACTTTAGAGCTTGTTTAGTTCAGTCTGATGTAGATTTCCAGGTAGAAAATGTGACAGAATCTGTGATCTAATGACTAATGGCTAGTGAGGTACCAGTGCAATCATGACATTTCTATATTTGCTTTCTCTACTAAGACTAGAGGCATTTCCTTCCATTATGGCCTGGGAAGCTGCAGTAAAATAAAATCTCTGGGATAAGAGATTGGGTTTAGTCTTCTAGTTCTGTTTTTTTCTGAATGAAATGTGTTTCTGGTGCAGATGGCTCTGTGATGGGGCAAGGAGTGCAGCTCTTGGTGCAGTTTGAAGTGAGCACCTGGTGTCCAGAGCCTCTGCAAACCAGGGGTGAAATGTAGTGTTTGACTTCGGAAAACTCCTGCAATGGCACACTGAAACATGCTGGCCTTTGCTTGAATGAATTTTCTGTATTTGGAAGCATTTGGGAGTCTTGGATTTTTAATTTGCTGGTTTGTATAACGTGTTAGCTCAGAGACTTTTTAGTCATAATATTAAAATTCAACTGTTTTCCATTTCTTCTCCTGTGTTTTCTTTATTTTAGTCATCCAGACTGGCTATTTCAACAAAAAATTTTGATGAATCATATTTAAATTCTAACACGTGACTTTCAGCTACTCGTAATTGACTTTCCATCGTAGTACAAACTTGGCTTCCTCTCCACTCGTCCCTCCTAAGAGCATGGCACAGGTTTAAGGTAGACTTGCAGTCTTAATTGTGAAAAACACAAACATGTTGCTGCTGAAAGAACTTGGTTTTTTCCTTCAGCATAAATGCAAAGCTATTTCAGTTTCCATTGCCCTGATCAGGAATGCTTGTATGTACAAGTAATGTGGTACATTATTGTTCCCTCCAAGATTTCTGAGGTTGCTCTAAGTATGGGTCAGGTCCTTTGTCCTTTGTTTTTCTCATTTCATATAAACACAGTGTCTGTGCAAACCAGATTATTTTGGGTTTCCTCAGACACTCATACTTATTTCCTCCATTGCAGGAGGCATTAAAAGAAAACAACAAAAGAAGAGAACTGGAGGAGAAAACCAAGAGAGCCAAGCTGGCCAAGGAAAAGGCTGAGCGCGAGAGGCTGGAGAGACAGAAGAAGAAGCAGCAATTGATTGATATGAACAAAGGTAAGGCAGTGTTTTTAGCTGAGAGATTATTATTAAAAAAGGCAAAACCAAGTCAGGAGTAATAAACTGAAGGCTATTTTCTGATCAATATGAGAAATACTTGTTGGCAGTTCTGAAAGCCAGAAAAAATTTACTTTCCAAAATGGAAAATTTTGTTTTGTTTCAGCCTACCTGGTCCTGTCATTCCATTTCTGCCACTTAATGTGTGTACTGTTCTTTCAAGGCATTTTCTTGTGAATTATTGACTATTTTTTTGCATTTGTAGCACTTAATTGATTTTTTTTCCTTATGGATTGGCTTCCAAGAAGAAGTGTCTTCCTTGCTTTGTTGTTAATTTCATTCTGTAAACATCTCTATAATCAGGGTTGTTGTGGCAATTAATGTCTTCGTCTTTGGGCTTGGGGGGCTGTGTTAGAATGGATGTTTTCCCAGTAGTCCTGTTAGGAGCTGGAAAATCTCTTTGAGCTTGGAGCCTGAGTACAGAGTGACATTTCAGCACGATAAAAAGCAATGTGTTGATCTTGTCAGCTGGGAGAATAGTGTATTTCACTTCACCTCTCTGACAGAGAGGAAGGTAAGAAAGCAGAAGGAATGGGGTGGGCTCGATATTGATGCTATGCAGATTTCCAGAACATTGTAAAATAGAGGCTTTATTCTTTACCTGACTCCAGAAGGCAAGCAGAGGTAAAACTGGATTTAGCCAAGAGATTACTTGCAGGTTTTTGTTCAGTTTTATGAGTTTCTGTTAATCTGCTACTCTGACCCAGCAATAAAAACACCTGTCCTTGTTATCTATTCAATAGGGAAAAATGCCGCAGTGGTACCACAAATCCTGTTATCTTTGGTCTTGCTTGAACTGGCACTGACACTGCATGGAATATTCTATTGTTTCTTGTAGATCACAGACTTTGTTAGCAGATCATTTAAAGATGAGTCTAATTTCAGTATAGCTATAAACAAAAAATGTGTTTTACAAAATGTAAAAGTTAAACACAGGGGATTCGTAAATACATTTTCTTTCCTTTGTGAAGCTGAACTAGTGAAGGTTTCTAATGAGACTTTCCTAACCCATTCTTTCAGCATATGATTAATGTTTCTTTAATATCTGCTACCTGCCGAAAATGTCCGTGGTAATATGGACAGCCACTTTTCTGTAAGTGAGATAAGAACCAGCTAAATATCCCTCCATTCTCCCTCCCTCTGCCAGAGTGCTGGAGAGAGTTTATTTGAACTACCACTTGAGACAATGCAAGCCAGAATGTTTTGTGAGCTGTTGAAAAGCATGGAAAACTCACTTGGATGCTACTGTCAGTGACTTGGGCTGTGGTTAAGGGCTACCGCTCTCAGTTTGAAGTTACAACTTGTAAAATTGCCTTAGCTCAGTTTGAAGAGCACATCTTTCTTTTTCTGCATTCCCTTCATTTTTCATGCAGGTGAGGGAACACCTCTCAGCAGTGGCACAGATGCCTCACTACACTGACAGCATTTTGCTTTCCATCATGAAAGTCTTTTCCTACTAAGTGATACAACTCAAGTTTAATTTTGCATTGTAGTCCTCTCTTAATGAAAATGCAAATATATTAATATCTTTACATGGCCCAGTGCACCAAACTGCTGTTAAAGTAAATAATGTTTGTAAACTTGTGACACAGAGTTAGTTTAATACTTCTAAAATAGTTTTTCTGGTTTGTAAATATTTTAAAATATCCATTTCACATATTACAATCCTGCTGTTGAGGTAGCAGGAGGGCTAAACATCCATCCCCACTGGATTCCATGACATTGATATTCAATTGGTTGTTTTTGCCAAATAACTTTTTTTTTTCTTGATGCAGCTACTTCTGTGTGCTTATTGCTGCTTATATAAGTAGTTTGTAAATTTGTCTAAGTGAATGTGACACAGCAGACTTAGAGGAAAGAGGCAGATGTCCTCTCAAGCTGTCACTTTGACAAGGTGATTTTCACCCAAAGGCTCATTTTAACCTCACCCTCTCTCAGTTTTTTCTCTGGATCTCCCCGAGTCAGATTTGATCTCAGTGCTGCAGCCTTTGAGGTCAAAGAAGTTGAGTTCCTACATTTTCCAGTTTCTTGTCTAGTTCTATAATAAGTATTTTTCCTGTTTCTGATTCTTCAGTAACCACCAAAAAGTGGTTACTGATTAACCTAATCCAGATTAGGTTAGTTATAATTAGTTAACTTAAAATTAGTTTCTGTTTCTTGGTGTAACTTATAGAAAAGCATACTGTGGCCAGAATCAAGAATTGTTCTGAATATTGCCTAGTGATGAAGTAACTCAGACTTTCCCAGTATTTTGAAGACCACTTCACTCAGTTTGGTGGTTTTGTGCTTTGTGTAATTGAGCTGCCACATAAATATTCCTTGTAAACTGATAAAAAATCTGCTGAACTTTCTAAAATATTTAAAGATGTATGCAAAAATATTAAAAAAAGCTCTATAAAAGTGAATATTCCAAAACATTATCAAGATTGTTAGGATTAGGTGAAAAGTCCAGGTTTCCTGGTAAGCCACAGAAAAGTTTGTGCCTTATGCACATACCTACAGATCTGAAGTTTCACACTTCAAATGATGAACAATTCTTTCTCCATATAGTAGATGAATTTGGAGGAGAAGCCTTCCATGACTTTTATCTGATTCAGCATCTGCAAGATTCTTGCAGTATTGCTTCTGTGTGTATGTCTGAAGTGAAGGAGAAAAAGAATTGGAGAATTCAGCTTCATGGGAGCTGCAAGGTGTCTAACACCAATTCTGATGCAAATGTTATTTAATCAGAAACAGTTTTGCTCTTCATTATATCTGATTACTGTGGCAATTAAAATCACCTTTAACCACCAGTATTCAGATAAAAGATAGAACGAGCTTCCTCAGTCCCAATTAGGATTGAATTAATTGTTTTGAAGACATATTAACATTCTCCCCTAATAAAGATAATGCAAGTGAAGCTCTATGCTGGGTGTTGATGAATATTCCTGCCTTCTCTTTCCAAGTACCCCCATATAAGATTTCATGTGCTTTTTATTCAGGCTGGTGTGTTCTAGTGTGAGCAGGAGTTCTGCTGTGTTTCCTCAAGCTGTTGTTTCATTTCACTGGTGCAGGATATCATTCCAGAGGTTGCTGTTACTGCAGTTTTCTAATGATTCTGTGCTTTTCTGCTTGGTTTGTCTTCCTTCCACATCCTTTGGCATAAACAGAAATCCATATGAAGCTTATTATGAGTTACATGTGGTTTTGTAAATGTCCTTTGAATTTCTGTATTGGCTGGTGACTGCATGGGGTACCTGGAGTGGTAAAACTTGGGTCTTATTTACATTTTAAAGGTGATTAGTTTGTGGTGCTGGATGTCAATGAGGCCAATGTTCAAATTCCTTTGGGAAGTCATTATTTTTCATATTGATGTCGATGGTCTGTTTGAATATGCTGCTCACCTCCTGAAATCTGATATTCACAGAACAAAAAATAGATTGAGCTTTGCATTATGCTTAAAGGTGAGCATCTAGAGAACCAGGATGAGGTTTTGTGTTTTCCCATTCAAAGCAATTCTGCAGGAACTCCTAAAAAACTTTGAGATCTGTTTGTGCAGGAGTTTAAAGCTGCGTTGAGAATGGGGTGAGTGTCAGAATTCCTGAACTGCTGCTAAATGGGTCAGAAATGGCTCAGGAGAAATGCAGATAGATATGAGTATGGACAGGAAGTTAGAAAGAAATTAGAGCTTGAAAATGAATCTCACCTTTAAATGTTTTGCTCTGGAAAAATTTGAGTTTGATAATAACGATGGCCCATATAGTACCTTCTTATTTAGTTTATCAGGTGGAAAAAATTGTCTGAATGACAAATCTGTGACTGGGATAACTGCAGGGAAGAAAGAAGAATTGGATTCTTTTCTCTTAAAAATAGGTTTCTTAGGGACTATTTACTGAACAGTAACTAGTAGTAACTTTGGGGAGTTTTCTATGCAAATTCAACTTTTCCTTAGAAAAATTGTATTTGTGTTTCAAAAAATAGGTACTGTTATTAATTTTGAAAGTAGCCCTAGTTTTGTTTATCTCAATGTCATTGCTGTATAACAGCTTATATTTTGTAGAACTTACAGTGCTAACAGCATTTCAGAAATATTTATTGATCAGCTTTAGTATAAGGCTGATTCAGGAATCAGGTGTGATGGGACAAGGAGCAGAAAAACCCTTGGCTCTGTGTAAGGGCTGCTCAGTGATAAGAAAAAGAAACCCTGATTTATCAACACTGTTTCCAGTTCCAAAACACAGCCCCATACCAGCTGCTGTGAAGAAAATTAACTGTATCTATCCCAGTCAAAACCATCACCAATGTTAAAATATAAGTCATCAAGAATGTGTAAGAACTCCCCTTTCCTCAAAATGTGTTCCCAAAACTCCTTTTTTCCCTAAAGTGTTTGAGCAGTTGTTCAATTATGAGGAACTTCTAAAATGAAATTATCAATGATAAAAGCATCAATGATTTTGTTCTGCCTTATGTATCTGCTCATCACAGAAATTAAAAGTAGCTCAGTACTGTAGCTTAAATGTAATCTTGAAACTGCAGCAGAACTTTATTTACAGGTGTAATTAGTGAGGTATCACATGGGATTTTGGGGGTTGGGGTTTTTTGGTTTTTTGGAGGGTTGTGGGGTTTTTTTTGTTTGGTTTTTTTGTTTGTTTTTGTGAGCTGCACAATCTTTTCCTTCCTCCATAGAGGCAGTTTCTTCCCATTTGTTCCAGAAAACTCACATTGCAGCCTATTTTAGGTGTGGTCCTTGCAGGAAGAGATTCCAGGGACATCTCAATGAAGCCACAGCAGACCTTGACCATTAGGACATTTTGTCCAACTAAATTTAAAAACATGTGCATTTCAAACATTGTTTTCAATAGCCTGCCTGTACAGCAAGGCACTTTTTTTTTTTACTTCTATTAATTTATTTAAGCTTGAGGTCAGGTTATCATAAACAATATTCTTAATTGGTGTGTAAGCAAGGGTTTGCCTTGTTTTGTAAACTGACACGAGCTAGGGGTTCACTTCACAGTCACACTGTCCTAACTTGTTCTCCTTTAATTAAAAAGTAAATAAGAGTCACAAGACTGCTGCAAACTGCAGAGCAGGACTGCTTCCTGGAGATATTTATTATGCATGCAAAATGAATTTAGCAAATGAATAAAATGCAAATATATGAGGAGAACACAAAAACACGCTTTCCCAAAGACATTGAAAGCTGACCTTTTAAAGTGAATATATTGCAATTAAAAATTCTGGTACTGGTTATGAATAAAACGTCTTGTTTAAAAGTTTCTACAGGATATGCATTAGACTTTGAAAAGTGCTTAAAAGTTCAAAGCAAAACAGGGTAGTGCAAGATGTGAATAGAAGCACAATTTTAAAACTCTTTGGAGCAGCAGCAGGCAGTGTGTATTACCTAATGTGGTATTTGACTGAACTCTTTCAGTAAGGGTCCAGATTTATGAAAAATTTCCTGGAAAATTCCTGTAAACCTTTGCCCAACTGATTGTGCAATATCTACACTTCTTAGTCACTTCAATCAGTTTGCAATCAGTATATTTCTGAGTACAAGATCTTTTGCAAATGCATGTGAAAAATACTAGAAAATAAAAATGTGCCAGCAAAATATGTGGGTACTGCTGCAGTAATCAGTGCAGACAGCAAAAAGAGAGGGGAGCAAAACAGTCCAGAAACAAGAGCTGTGGATCTTAGGAAAGCAGATTTATTGGAAGTGGACCATGCTCGGCTGAGCTCTGGGGTTTCATGTGAAGAGCAGTTTCTGTAGTCCCAAGTTATTCCAGTAGCTGGCACCTTGTGAAATATCATCCTTAAGTTGGATTTAGAATCCTTCTGGTCAATATTGCTGCCTGACAGATCTCACCTAAAGCTCAGAAAGAGACCCCAGCATGGGCAGATTTGATTGCCAGGATATTTGCAGTGGCAGTCTCGATGTTGTGCTGCTGTTCTCAGCAGTGCCAGCCCTTGGGAAGGTTTCTGTCAGGATGAGTTTGCTCTGCTGGGACTGCCCAGGTTCCAAAGCACAGGTGGAACTTGTCTTACATCCTTACAGTAGCTGCTTTCTTCAGTCTAAAGAAATTATGCTGCCTCGGGCATTTCATGTTGGAATCCACTCCCCTGGTTAGATGAAAGGTGTATCCAGTTGTAATTTCTCTTCTGTGAGTGCAGAACTGGCGCACCACTGCTGTTGGAAACACAGGATCCTGGTGTTCTATCAGGCTGGCTCACTGTTGTTTCTTTGGTCACCTCTTGAGACTGGAACTCTTGGGCGTTCCCTGTGGAAGTGCTCCTGGCTGGCCTGAGAAGTTACACATGCTCATTCAGTTATTTCAGCTGATTTTATTATTCCAAATCTTCTGTTGGGTGACCCCAGCAGTGCAAGGAGCAATACTGTTGTTCTATGGAAGAATAAAGTTATTTAGTTATTTTCATTTTTTTTATTATTATCATTAAAAGCGGCCCAAATCTGTTGGGTAGCACTGGTCTAAACCCTGGGAGCTGCAGGATCACAAGTATTTCTGCAGCCTCCTAAAAATACCCCCACAC
Source organism: Cisticola juncidis (assembly GCA_013400215.1). Taxonomy (NCBI): domain Eukaryota; kingdom Metazoa; phylum Chordata; class Aves; order Passeriformes; family Cisticolidae; genus Cisticola; species Cisticola juncidis. The sequence goes on along the minus strand of VXBR01004752.1, from coordinate 177,825 downwards.
AGTCTGGATCTCAAAAGCTGCAATAGAATTAGTGTCAGATCTAAATTAAAATAAATGGCGCTCATAGTTAACACATGAATTAATGATTGAGAATCCTTTAGCCTTTACCATCCTCTTTAATACCTGTAGTGAATATGGCTGTTTGCTAAGGCAAATCAAAGTAAATTGCCAATTTTATTTTTTTTTTTTGCATGTGTCCACACATTTGTTTTTTTTTAAATGCTTGGGGCCAACTTGGAGAAGAAACAATGAGGAAGAAAATTACTTGTTCCAGAGGAAACTCCTGTCCTTGTGTACAATGAAAGACTTATAAAAGAGAAATAATGATTAGGTATCATATTTCTGCTGACAGAAATGTTGGAAGTAAGCAGTAGCCAGTACTGTGTGAAGAACTGCAGTAGGAACAATTGGGAAAGACTGAAATTTCTTTTGAATTTTATGTATCAATTTTAATCAAGGCTCCCTGGAAATGCAGTTCTTTGTCCAGTTCCCACTTAACCACCTGAAGACTTTGATTAAGATGCACTGCTGAGATCAAACCTTGCATGAATTTTACTTTGAGGAGTTAAAAATCTCATCATTCTGTCCTACAGCTTCCTTAATAATGTGTTTTATGTTGTATATTCTGGCATCCCAAAACCAGGCTGGGTTTTGGCAGTTGCAGTAATTAGCAGGTAGAGCAGCTCGCTCAGCAAAAAAGTGGAAGGCTGCATAAACATTCATGAAGTATTGAAGGATTTTTGTCTTTTTTAATAAACTGCCAACTCTTACTTTTAATGAAGATCGAAGAATATTGTAATTTTTCTACACATTAAATATTCTAAGATATTAACTAGTTCTCGGTCTGCAGTCACTGCCATGAAATGTTTCAGACCAACTTGATGTGTATTAATTTGGACAAAGTGTATTCACAGACCTTTGATTTTGAAAGTAAATTTATTACAGAGCCAACAACAAATCAATGAATAAGCATGGGTAGGATAAGAAGCACAAAGATAAACAATTATGCTGTATAGTTTAGAGAAAATTCTGGCCTTGTATGTGAGTGGGAATTGAGAGAGGCTGATTTGCTTATTTGTTTTGCAGGAGCTCAGTTTTTAAAGGCTTTTAGATGGAATGTAATTAAAACTGGTATTTCAGTCCTCTGCTGGTTCCTTCACGTGCTGTGCTCCCTTTTCTCTTACCCTGGAGAGAACTCTGTGGATGTGTTGTGTAGTGTGTATAGAATGGTTAAAGTTAGGTTGATGTATAATTTAAAGGTATTAAGTAGTTATTCTCATGACCAGAATGTAGAAATTTGAACCAGGTATTGTTTTAGGTGTGCTCTTACATCAGGTCTGGATTGAGTGTAATAAATCTGAATGTAGCACAGAACCAGGACAGAACAGCTTATTCATTAATAGGCTGGTTTTAAACTCGAGCATTTGAGAGCTTGAATGTGCATTTAACCTCCTACACCGTGTGTGACTCAGAAGTTTTTTACCACAATGTAATATTTTTGTATAAAGTAATGATCTTCCCATTCTCAGATGGGGAAATTTATATTAGTTTGGAGTCTGAGAGATGTGGATGACATGTCCACCTACCTGCTGACTCTAACCTATATTTTAGTTTTGGGTCATAACACAGATATGGGAACAGAAAGAGGCAGTCATCAATAGTTTTGTAACCTTGCAGTTCTTTGACCTCTATTTCTTATGCTGCTGAATGCTGCTGTCAACTGTTATTAAAAGACTGAAATACAAAATAATGTGAAGACTCAAATATATAAAAAGAAGTAATTTTTCTACCCAGATTTCCATAAAGCACCATAAAGTCCAGCAATTTAAAGGCTGCGAGTTAGCTTGGATATGAAAAAAAGCAAAATAAAAATTTTAGCAGAAGCCAAATTCAGCTGTTAAGAAGTGTTACACCATTGACTTCCACTGCATGTTTATCTCCTCTTCATTCTTTCCTTATGTCATCTGAAGACCATCCATGCTATTGGTTGTATAGATAATTTTTCTCAAAGATTTAGTGAATCATGAAGTCAGGAAGCAGTATAGAAAATATTTTCTATGTGCTGCAATACTGAACTTTATGCTGTTCAGTATCATCAGATGCATTGATTACATTGACCTGTTTCCACTTCAGAAAAGCCTTCAGATATCCCAGCAGCAAAACAGCCATCACTCAGCAGCAGCTGCCTATCTGCATGCTGAAGCTGTCATCAATAATGCACAGGATAACATCTCCAAGTTGAAAGAACAGTAGGATTGGCATCAGTTTTGCCTAATGGAGCATCACCCTCGAAGCAAGCAGTGCTACCTGCACTGCTAGCAGCCTTGCACTGAAATGTTGCTGTCTCTCATTTGGTAGCATTATAGAAACGTGATAACACTTTGACTTCTATTTCTTTTTAAAGTCTGCTCTCAGTTGTGCTGATTTAATTGTCTTTTCCTGCTGCTCTCAGAGGGTGATGAGACAGGAGTGATGGACAGTCTGCTGGAGGCCTTGCAGTCGGGAGCAGCTTTCAGAGACCGCAGGAAACGAACACCGCGAGCACAAGGTAAGAGAATTTCTGCAAACTCTGGGTTATGAACCAAGTGGGCTGAAGCTGTTTGGCAAAGATTTGCCAACAGTTTTCACTGGAAACCATTGGGCTGCAGTTGGGAATTGAGCTCCCGTGAAAGCTGAGCACGGTCTGTGAGACCACAGATTTTTAACCTGCAGCTCTGTCTCCAGGTTACTGTGTGCTCTAAGGGCTCCTGTTGTGTTTGAAATGGCATTTAAACATCCATGCACTAGGTGTGCTTAATTCTTACAACTGTAAGTATAATTAATTTTTGGTAGGTGTTGCCATGAGGACTATTAGCTTCTTAACAAATAAGACTTTGAGTGTTCAGTTGATCATCATTTCCAAGCACTGCTCTAGGGTGCGTTCTGCTTTGGTAGGAATTTGTAGTATTTGGAATCTTAAAAGTTAAAATAAATTAAAATAGCTTTGTTTTCCCGATGAAGAGAATAGTATTGGACTGAACTTTGTCCAGTTTATTGAGTAATTGCTTCTTCCTACAAAGCTGGTTTTGAGAAAATTTGAGAAGTTAATCAGTGGCAGCGTTTCCTTCATTCACCTCTTTGCTTGTGATATTCAAGTGGCACATAGTTTGTGAAATGCATTTATTCTGCTTTTACTTTTCATCAAAGCTCATGGTAACTGTGTTTTCCAATTTTTCATTTGAAACTTGTCTTACAGTAAAAAAATGCAGTCTTAAAAATCTACAGTTCAAGGTTTTCTGCATAAAAGCTTGGTTTGTAGCTTTGGATATGTTTGGCAAAAGAGAATCATAAATAAGCCATGTTTATCTATCTGATCCTCAGTGAGCTGGGGTTAGGTTCATATTGGATGGTGACTTTTTAGACGAACAGAAGAGTAAAGGCAAATTCTATTACTCTCTTTAATAGCAAAGGTAGTGCATAATTATTTTGAATTTGCCAAATGCATGATCTTATAAAAATAATAAGGGCCTTGATTTGTTCATTCTGTGAAGTTAATTCTGCTACAGTTCCAGTATCGTTCTTAATTCAGGGCTTATTTCTGCTCTCAGATCAGACATGAAAGAATTCCTCGATCAAAACTTGGTTTGTTCCATATCTTGAGAAGTATCATTTTGAGAGATGCTTTATCTGTATAGTGACTTGAGGAGACATTTGTCACCAAGTGTGACAAAACAAAGCTTCCCAGAGACCAGAGGAGGTTGCACAAAATCTGCTGCAGCTGAGAAAACTGAGAAGATGACTGAACCTGGGTCAAAACCAGGGACTCCTCAGCAAAACTAGGGGACAGAGCTAATTAAAAATCCCTTTGACTGATCTTCTGGTTTATGTAGTTACTTTAACTTCTGTGTTTGTAATTTCACTGAGTCAGGTGATATTCCAGTGGTGCCTGGCTTTTAAATTTAAGGATCTGATTAACTTTGGAGAACTCACTGTGAGAAAAGGACTGGTTCTCCCACTTCCAAACTCTGGCCAGTTGCAAGTGCTCTATAAGAGAAGAAGGCCATAAGATAAAATTTTCAGGCATAGCTAAAAATTGAGAATAGGAGGCAAAAAATGTTAATCCCAGTCAAATATCTCATTTAAACTTGTGTGTAAATTTTCTCATATGGTTTAGAAACATATGTGACACCTAGTGAGTAACTTGTCTACACACCGCAAGGTGCCTGAAAATGTGGCTGTGACATTTCTGAGCAGTGAACTACAGCATGAAAAAACTGGCACCACATTTACAAACTTCCACATCTCTCCTTCCGAAACAGAAGTAACAATGACAGATTCCCTCATTGGTGCCACTCTGTCCTGCAGCGTTCCAGCCAGTGAGATTAGAATAAACAATTAACTCCATACCTCCTGTCATTCAGTGGAAGGGGAAAAAAGGGAATGAAAGGCATGAAAGAAGAGATTGGGGGATTTCTGGACTTGTTGGGTTGTGTGGTTGTGATTGGCAATTGTACAGCAAATTCTGTCTATGTGCAGTGCAGAAGTTTGGTGTGCATTATTACAACTGAGCTCCTCTGGAATCAGCTTGGGTTTGGGACACTCATGGAAAGAAAAAGTGCTGTTATTTCAAAGTTAGACTGGTTCAGCAAAGTTTTGGGTTTGGACTTGTCTTGGTTACACATGATGGTTTGAGAGGAAAGTGTGTTGTTTTCTGTTTGGATGCAGATCTCATTTTTCCGTGTCAGTTGTGGTTGTCGTTTAGCAAGGAGAAAAAACAACTTCTGTTTGCTTACTTTTTGTACTTTTGCTAATTACTTGGTAACAGGTGGCCCCTACAGAAAGGCAAATACCCCACCTCCAAACCCCTAAAAAACCCACAAAGAAAATGCCCCCCAAACCATTCAGCAATACACTAAGTTCACTTCTGTGCTTTCTTTGCATATGTGCTCTAGATCTGTCTTTTTCCTTACTTGCGTATTCTGTTTGCATCTTCTCATGGTGAAAATTAAAACCAGAGAGTTTTCACAGAACCCTCATATTGACTGCAACCAGAAGATCGTGGAAATTTAGCTTTTGTTGTGTTCTCTTCCAGTGTTTACACTGGAAAGGAAATTTAACTCAAAAGGAACAAACTGTAGTGTCACTACTAGGGGGTTTTTGATCAGTTATGCTCAAACCCTGCAACTCCGAAAAAAAACCCAAAAAAACCAGAAAACAAAAAAACAAACAACAACAACAACAACAAAAAATACCCCTGTGTGTGTTCCCTGCTGGATTTAGGTGAGTGGGTTGGACCTGGGAGCAATTAATTAATTTGGATAACAGAGTTACAATTACTACAGGCTTACCAGCCCAAAAGAGTATCACTGCACCTCTTCAATTTCCCTTTTTTACAGGGGTTGCTGCTATAACTTGTAAACTATTTGTGCTTACATGGTTATGTCTTTAAAATATTTCTGGTCAGATTCAGACTGGGTGAGAGGGGAGTGGTACTCTGTTCCTCTAGAACACAGAGGGACTGCTCAACATTGCAGTACTCCTGCTGGGCAGAAATCAAATAGTGACATGTAAAGACAGGTTCAGAAAAATAAAACCCATTTCGGATATTTTTAAGTGCATTATGTTTGTTTGCTAAGCCTAAAAATGAAAAGCTATGTTTTAATGGGTCGCATTACAACCTCAGACTTTTTCCAGTAAAAATGGTTTTGTTATCACGTAATGGAAGTAATAATAATAAATTCCTGCCCCCCTCCTCTAGTTTTACATTTCATTCTATATTTATGTGTTCTTTCTTCTGTAGACCTCTCAATGTGCAAAAGCATTGTCTGGTTTCTCTCTCCTGAGCTCCTTATTCCACCTTTATTGTTTCTAGCCATTGGATTTTAGGGAGAGAGATTGTCCTTTCAGTGGGTTGTTTTGCTTACAGAGCCTGTAAAATAATAATTAGAAATCAGTTTCTAGAAATGTTGGTTCCTCTTCCAAAGATACACTTGCATTTTGCAAGTTTGCCAATATTGGTATAATAAAGAATAGTGTTGGGTGGCATTTATCACAGAGTGCCATTAAAATCTGAATCCAGCACTAGTGCTGCACAATAATCCCTGCCCTTTTTCCTGGCCCTGGGGTGTGAAATTATTAAAAGAAGACCAATTCAGGAATAATTCTTTCTCTAAATTAGCTTAAGCAAATTTCTGCTCAGAGCTAACTATTCTACTAAGATTCTTTCTGTTAAGCTTCTAATTGGTTTTTGCCATGGAATTTAATTTCTTTGAGAAATGGTAATAATCAGTGCCCTCTTCCATATATGCAAACTCTGGGAACCTCCCTGGTGCTCTGGGCCATTGTTTCTGTGGGCTCTTATTGCTAGGAATGCAGTGCTGCAAAGGACATGGATGAAGGTTCTGCTTTAGATCTCAGTAAATTCCTTGAGGATTTCCTGTGCTTTCTTAGCACACATTTTGGATTAGTTTTTAGTTCCTGCATTGAAGTCAAATCAGTATCTGCACTGTCATTATTTCCATACTAAGAGTACACCTTGAGAGTGCAAGGGAGACAGAGTACCTCCCTGGTTCAGTCTCAGTGTCTGATTTGTGTCTTTGGTGGGAGCCATCTGAAGAGCTTCCACTCCTTGTTTAACTTTTGCTAGAGGAAAAGGAGTTGTGGTAATGGACTGTTCCTAGCTTTTAATGATTTTTGATAATTTTCATATGGTATTTAGACATTTTAATTTAAAATATGAGTTTGTTTAAGTAGGTGGATATTTTACACTCCATCAGAATTCTAATAAAAGGTTATCACTTAAGGAATATTTCTGTGCCTTCTGCTTGGAGATACAGCTATGCTTAAAGACTCACTCTTGCTTGTCTACCTTGCTAGACTAATTTACTGTTTGCCCTGAATATATTAAATAAAATCTGGATGGTGGGTTGGGTTTCTGGGTTCACAATCCTCATTTACCTGAACCAGTTCAAATAAAAACCTTTGGTCAAAGCAGATTTGCCTTCCTGAAAGCATTGTCAGTCATTCTGGATGTGACAACTGTCTAAATAAACTGAGTTTTGATATGCTTGCATCTGTGAATTGGTGCGAGTATCATAAATGTTAAAATGCAACAAGGTGGGAGGTGCACTGAATTTGTGCTCAGTAAAATATCTATTAGAGGAACAGATCCTTAACATTAAATACCTGTTATGAAGTTGAAAATGTGCGTAATGGACTATAAAATTCAGTCTCGAGTTTAAAAATCAGTTTGTTTTTTAAACCTCTTCATCTTTTCAAACATTTTTACTTTTAGGAGCTGAGTATTTAAAAGCATGTTTGCTATTCAGTTGTGTAATGAAAGTTTTTTGCTTACAGTCAGGTCTTGTGGACTAAGGAGACTCACAGATGATCCAAGTGCTGCAAAATTACCACATCTGTAATAGCAAGAGCTAAACAAGATCTCCAGTAATAAATTTACTCATTTTGCTATCATGGCATTATTGTACATTTAAGTTTGCTTTTATTTCTAAATATAAATAGGGGTACCATTCAAATCATATCTCAGCAAATTACCTGAGTCCTTAGAGCTCCATAAACAGTCCCAAAGCTGTTTAAAAATAGGTATTTGTGGTATAATCTGTTTTTACTGTGTCCACATTTTGTCTTATGGCTTTTGTAATTAAAGGAATAGGTAGATAATACATTTTCCTGATAGTCTGGCATGAAAGAAACGGCTTTAATATGTGGAGATTTTACTTGACAGGGGGAGGTGTCTCTGCCCATGACAGGGGGTTGGAAATAGATGATTTTTAAGGTCCCTTGCAGCCCACACCTGAATTTTATCAGTTTTCAGAGGAGTTTTCCTTACAAGCGGGATGGAGGAGAAGGGGAGAAAAAGGCACTAAAGAGGCTTCGGCCTCCAGCTTGCTCCAAATTCTCCAGGTTTTTAGATGGACACCTAGTTCCTTTGAGCAGGCAAGGAGTGAGGAGGCTCTAGAAACACCTCAGGACCACAGACTGGGCAGACAGAAAGATATTTGCATAATTGCTTTCACCTCTTTTAGTCTGTTACACTTCTCTGAAGCAAGTGCTGGAGATTGATTTGTTGCTGCTATTCTATTGCTGCTGCTTTCTCTAAACCTAAGTTGTTACTTGCCATTTAATTTATTGTTATTTCCCAGTACAAGAATGTGACCTGGACAAATGAAAATGCGCCATCAAATGGCAAAACCATGTGCATCTTCTGCTGAATGTCCTTCAGAAAATTATTGTGCTATGTAATTATCTCTGAGTTTGTTTTTCATCTAAGGCTTTTAATTACTTATAGGCTAAAGAGAGTTCTGTACCCCTTGTTTTATTAGTGTGCTTCAGAGTGCTTTTCAGTGCAGGTGGGGAAAGTTTTCCCTGTAAAGTTCCAGAATATTCTTCAAGTTTCAGCATTTTTAAAAACCAGCACTTCTGTTACTTTAGTCATCGAATTGCCCTAAGATCCAAAAATAGGAAATTCTAAAATTTTATGGCTTTTAAAGTAAAAAACCACTGTCCACAAATGATAATGGGAGTTCCACGGAGGATTTTTCTGCAGCCTTATAGCATTTGCAGGTCGTACCACAGAACATCTGAGCCTTGTGCCAGACAGGTGCAGAACTGTGCCAGTTGCTCCAGACCTTGAAATCGAGTGTCATATTTAATTTAAAAATTTCATACATATTTGTCTTTATTTATATTTATTTCTTTAAAGTTGTTTTGGTCTGTTTGATCAGAGGACTCTGCAGGGGCCCGGAACAGTTCTAGAGTCACACATAGTATTTATTATGGAGCTTCTTTCTCTTAGAGCTAATTTGGCACAGTTGCCTCTGAACCTCCTAAAAGCCCTTACAAATCCAAAAGCCACTTTGAATGTCTTGTGTTGTGAAATAGATTTTTAGAAATAAAACAAAGAACCAGGGAATTCTACACAGTAAGCAGCCTATCAAAAAGAGTGATCCAGGAAGAGGCTGCCAAGGTCGCGAAGGAAGATTTTATTCAAGCTGAAAGTCACTCACCATTCTGAATTTATTTATTTCTTAATTCACACTGAATCTGAAAACTCTTCTGTTTTAATGAGCTGTCCTGCTAGATGGGAAGGCCTCCATTTCGAGATTGATAGCTGAATTTTTGCTACATCTTTATGCAGTAACTGAAGTTAGAGGAACTTCTTTTAACATGCAGAAGAAGGATATTCACGCATTCATTTACCAACTACATGAGTAGTAATGAACGATATGCAAGGCTAACTTAATTTGCATTTGGCCATTTGAATTTTCTTTGTCAGTGCTGACACTGTTATCATGCAATTATTGTGAAACACTTCTATTTGAAAAATTTTTCCCTGCAGTACTGTTTACTGAGGTAAAGCACATTGGCTTTTAATATTTTAATATATATACATAATGAATGGAAAGGAAAGAGATGAAAATCACTGTTGCAGTGCATGACTTGGGAGGGGATTAATTGAAGTGACATTAGGTCCAAATAGTTATTTTGTAGATAGTGACAGTTTCTGTTCCATCCTGTTCTGGGCGCACTGTGTAGAATTGAGTCCCCCAACCTCAGCATGGAGCCACTGGCCCAGAGTTCTTAATTGTGGCTGTCATCTGAACTGTAAGAACTCAATTAGTTTATTTCGTGAAAAGACAATATTTACCCTATGGGTTACGATGTAACAGAACAAACCATGAAACTTCTCATTTTCTTGTTGCATTAGCGGGAGAAAATAAGATTCTCTGTTAAGCATACCCAAGATAACAATGCTCCAGCAGTTCCAGACTGCTGATATCATCTTAGTTATGTCATTCTGTAAGAGACCAGCTTTACAGTTGCCTCAAGTAAGTTTATTTTCCTGATGTTTTTAGTTTAATAATCTGTAAAAGGACAAGTTAAAGATCTAACACAGGTGTGCCGTGGCAAAGGGACAGGGCAAGTCCAGCAGTGCTTTTGGAGAAGCTCTGCAGAGGAGGACACCACATGTGGAATGGATAATGCAACCTGCATTCTGTGCTTAAACTTCTGTTGTTATGGTACTCGTCAGAGGTGTGCTACCCAAAACCAGGGTTTGATCTTTGTAGCTTATTACAAGTGGAAAAGTTTTGTGTTACAGATTTTGTAATATCACCTCGTCCTCAATTTGATTGCTTTTATGCTTCTAGGAATTTGGGAGGAGATCATTGCAGGGAGCTGGTTTGTATATTGGCAGGTTGTTGGCCGATTTTCTACTATGATTTTTTAGCATCTTTCTGCAAAGCATCTCTGGCCATTTATTCACCATGAATCAGTCTTAAAAGACTGCAGGCCTGACTTTGCCTGACAAGGCACTTAGTCAGGGTGTATTTAGTGTTGTGCTGCAGGCAAGTTGGAATTTCAGGAGCCATGTTGAGACCTGGTCAATCACCATTTCAAACCCAATTTCCTGTTGGTATCTCTGTTGCATTCCTGAAACTGCAGCACAGGTGGTTCATCTAATTATTGCACATTATTCCCTCAACATAATGCAGCTGAGCTGGTACATTTGTAATGTATGTAGTTCCAGAATTGCTTTCACTTCCTGAACACTATCCATGCTGGCTAATTGTAGGACATTTGCACTGATAGGTTGTTTCAGTTTCAATGCTGTTATATTCTAAAGGGTGCTGCAATTAGGGTGTAGTTATTTTTAATGATGACTAAAACCAGATGTAATATACTGATGATGTAGATTAATAATGATTCTGATAGTCCTGTATTTTGAGGAACTAGTTTCAAATCCTAGATTTGCCTTTATTCTGTGAAAATTAGACACAGCCTTGAAAGGGTTGGTTTTATTTAGTCATCCTCAGAACATACTGCAGAAGTGAATCTTTGAGATGATTTGTTGTATCTCATTAGAAGATCTCTGCATGTTACACACCTGATTTCTCTTTTGGAGGAAAAGGTGATATAATAGGCTTTGATATAAGATTTTGTAAGAACATTATCACTAATACATCTATTAGTGTGTGCATTAGCTCATCTCCTTTATCCTCTCATGAAAGTATATAATGTCATAATATTGTTATTTAAAATCTATATACACACTGTACAGTGCCTTCCAGATGGAGGTCTAAAAATAACAAAAATACTAGAATTCTTCCTTAGATCTGCATTGCATTCACTTCTCATTTTCTCTGTGATTTCTGCATTTTTTTCTTCCATTTTTTTCTTGCATTGGGTATTTCATCTGTTGATGAAGAAGATTCTATTTAAATAATTATAAGGCAAGTATATAAAATTTTACAACACTGTCTATGTGTCTGTAATTCCATGAATATATTACTGGAGTGGAATATCAGCCTTCCTGCATTTTTTGCTGCAAATTTAAATTACAAATTAAAATAGACATACCACATTGAAATAGAGGAAATGTTCAGTCATTGTGAGGAAGATTTTTTTTTCATTTTAAAGGGAACATGTTTCTAAAATAACATAATAGGAAAAAAAAGCCATTATTGCCAGTATTCCCTCAGGAGAGGGAGAGATAATCCAGCTTGGAGGGCCCCAGCATTTTCTGTTCTGTGATCAGGTTCCATTATCAGCTTACCTGGCTGAGAGCTCTGTAAGAATTATGTCCAAAACACAACAGGATGGAGGACCCAAAAGGACCCACATGACAAGAGAGGAATGTCTCAGCAGGAAAGGCTGTGGATGTTGTCTATTTAGACTTCAGCAAGGCCTTTGATACTGTCTCCCACAGCATACACCTAGATAAGTTGGCAGCCCGTGGCTTGGACAGGAGCACTCCTTGCTGGGTCAGGAACTGGCTGGATGGCCGGGCCCAGAGAGTGGTGTTGAATGGTGCAGCATCCATCTAGCGACCAGTCACCAGTAGTGTCCCTCAGGGGTCTGTATTGGGACCAGTTCTATTTAATATTTTTATAGATTACATGGATGAGGGCATTGAGTCCTTCATTAGTAAATTTGCAGACGACACTAAGCTGGGAGCTTGTGTTGATCTATTGGAAGGGAGGAGGGCTCTGCAGAGAGACTTAGATCGGTTGGATGGATGGGCAGAATCCAACAGCATGAAGGTTAATAAGTCTAAGTGTCGAGTTCTACATTTTGGCCACAAAAATCCCCTTCAGAGGACAAAGCCAGCCCTGCAGGGGCTGAGCTGCAGTGCCTGACCACAGGCACTCAAGCAAGGGCTTAAGGCTTTTCTGCTTCTCCCTCTCATGATACAATTTCATCCTCCAGTTCAGTCTACATAGAACTTTACAGAGTTCTGCAGACCTTGGACAGCACTTCCCCAGCCTGAGGTGCAATTCCTCTGAAACAGGCTTTGTGTTCCACTGCCTTGTCTGGTCTTTGACTGTTCCATCCTTTCCCCTCCTGTCCAACCAAAAAGGGCTTTAGCACAAATGCAATTCCAGCAAACTGCTAAAGCTGCTTTATACAGGTTCATCCATCTCTCCCTAAATTCTCCCTCCTCAGTGCCACGGAACTTCCTAATTCTTCAACAACATGTTTAAGTTTAAGGACAACTCAGAAATTGATTCATATCTATTCACTTAGATGATGAGCTTCTTTAAAACAAAATCATTATTGTCTTCAGTGAAGATATATCTTTTTTTTAAACGTACTTTCCTTAGTAATAGTGTTTCTATTATTTCAACAGAAAGTAAATATTCAGAAGATTCCATAAACATGATTCCAGCTTCCTTCTGAGTGATTAACCATCAGAAGGAAAAATGAAAGTTCTGGTAAATCTCCCTTTTAGGTTTACACTCTGGTAAAGTAGATTTAAAAATAAAATAAGCTTTTGTCTAAACCATCTTGTAATGAACAGATTTTACTAGTAAAGAAATTGCCAGTCATTTTTATGTCTGACAGGGATGATAAAGTATTTTTTCAGGAGTGAATCATCAGATATAGGTGGGGTTTTTGATCGTTTATTGGGTGGTTTGTCTTGTTTTGGTTGTTTTTGTAAGGAAATAAATAATTTCCAGACTGTTGATTCAACATCTTGCTGGATTTCAATCAGCCCCCAGTAGCAATGGAATTTGCTGTTGTTCTCAGACTCAAATTCTTCCCCATGAAGTCATAAGGACCTTTTGGGTCCTCCATCCTGTTGTGTTTTGGACATAATTCTTACAGAGCTCTCAGCCAGGTAAGCTGATAATGGAACCTGATCACAGAACAGAAAATGCTGGGGCCCTCCAAGCTGGATTATCTCTCCCTCTCCTGAGGGAATACTGGCAATAATGGCTTTTTTTTCCTATTATGTTATTTTAGAAACATGTTCCCTTTAAAATGAAAAAAAAAAAAATCATCCTCACAATGCACACCTGTGTAGATTTGAGGGACAAACATCCTGAAAGGCTTCAGTACACCACGGTCTCTTGGGGTTTTTGTTAATCATCCAGAAGAGCAGAAAGGCTGTGGGTTTTTGCATTTCCCAGGAACATTTAATGTTCAGAGAGCTCTCTGAAATGGTCTGCACAACTCTTTGGCACTGAAGCTTCACGTGCTATCAAGATTGTTTTTGAATTATTGCTGATGGTTTTCTAGACACAGCTCATTGCTTGCTATCCTTGGGAGGTTTTGATCTCCAGCTCTGCAATTTTCTGGGATGCTTTCAGACACACTTTGCCTTCACACCTGCCCTGTAATTTGCTTTCAGGGATGAATCCAATAAGTTGTCATAAATAAAAGTAAGGCTTAACATTAAACAAATTATTATAGGGCAGGGGAGATGAGTAATGAAACAGAAAGCACTTTGTGTTTCTCAAGCAATTGTTCTTTTGGAAACCTCTTAGAACACCACAGTTTCTGTGCTGAGGCAGTTCTTCCCTTGCTTGCTGTCCAGTGCTAATTTTGGAGCACATTTTGCCCTCCAGATGTCAGTAGAAACATCTTCCAGACAATTTTCAATTCCTGTGTGTGTCTAGAATCCCTGACTTAGAAAAACCTGTTGATATTTTTTAGGGAAGCAAAGGTTTAAACTGTTTAAAGTCTCTATAACTGGGGGGAAAGTTTTATTTTAAAAAGAAATCATTTTAAAACTAGCTTTTCGTAGCTTTAAAACCAAAGCAACACAACAAACCCACCTATAATCTTTGTTTAGGGCCTTCAGCTGCTCGAAGTGCCCTCTGGCCTTAGCAGTCATGATTGGAGTTGGTAGCAAACTCAAGAGGAGTTAAACAGGACAAAAATAGTTCAAATCTTGATGTGTCTGGTAATTTTTCCAAAGCACATCTCCCATGCTCTACAGTTTCTTTGCAGTTCATGCGTATTGAAGAACAAGGAGAGCAAATTCATACTTGCATATTCATGTCTTTGTTTTAAAGAGGCTCATGGATGATGGAAAAATGGGGAAATCATCCTAAAGCCTGCCACAAGATCCAAATATCACAGAAATGATGCAAGAAGATTCTTTAAGGATCAGTGAAATACCAAGATGAAAGAAAAGTTCCTGCAAAATATTGATAGTAAGGCAGTGTTACTCTGAGAATTACATGCATAGAACTGTAAGAGAATCTGTGGATTTCAATTGCACGTTGTCATCTTTAAACACGATGGCTGCAACTTTAGATTGCTGAGGACTTTTTAAAAATTAACTTATAAAGGAACTTTTTAGGGATAAGGTTAGAGTAGATTTAAAAAATATTGTTTGAGCAATTTGTGTTTTCTAGCATAAAATAACTTCTGTAAGGTTTAAGACTATAGAATTTGAATTGGGCACAGCTTGTTGTAAATGAAAACAGGAGCTATTAAAATGTTTTGGTTTTTTTTTTTTTTTTACTTCCAAGGATTAAGGAGGAATATAGTAGAATGAATTTCAAAAAGGAATTAGGAACTTTTAATTAGGTTTCCTCAGACAATAACTGTACAATACTTTTAGACAGATCTGTTAAATTTACGCACATTATCAGTTTCCTGTTTTTGTTTGACTTCACCGATGTTCTAAGAAGTGCTTTGAACCCAGATGGAATCTGGGATCTTCTCCAGAGAGGTATTTAATGGCCCACTATTCCATTTACAAAATACGAAGATGTATTCCTTCCTAAAAATCTTTACATGTAAATGAACAAAAGGCGGTTGAGTCTCAATAGAAGCCTCTGAATACAAGAAAACCCCAAATTGTAGCTCCAGCTATTAACAGGTTGTATTTCATATGGAAATAAGAAACACTTGTAGGAATGTTTAGAAGCAAACTCAATTATTTAATTACTAAAGCAATGGCAAATAGGGACCGGATGTGAACAGAAGTTCTGTTTAAAAAAAAAATATATATCTTTTATCTAGTAATCAAATTAACAGCTGGTGTTTTGTACAGATAGTATCAGGAATTGAAATGCAGAGAGGGTTCTGGTTTCTCTTGCTGAAAAGGGGCTCAAGCAGTCTGTTTTACTGATATGGGTGGTGCAGTGATGTGACCTGGAGTGACAGGAAACAGGAACAGCAGCACTGGGTACTTGAGAGCCCGGGAAACGTTGTCAGGTGAGTCGAGTCCTCTCACCTGGAGAGGAGGAACACATGTGAATCTCAGTACTGTGAGCTGGGTGAGCCTCAGTGCCAGACACAGCCTACAGCTTTAGCTGGTCTCTGGTGTTGTGGGAGAAGCTCTTCCATAGTTTGGAAAGAATTTGGGTTTTTATGCAATTCAGGGAGAGCAAGAGGCTGCAATTCTCCCTCCTCGATTCTGTACAAATATTAATCAGTGAGGAGCAGGTTCAGAACTCCTCAATTGGACAAATTGAACAAAGACTCTCCCATCACATTTTTTGTTTCAAATGAGGTTTGGAAACTCTCTCTTTGGCCAAGGGGAAGCTCCACCTCTCCTGTGTTACATTTCCTTTTCTTTTCTGAGAGCCTGATCCACAAATCAGTGCAGGCAGAGCAGAACAGAGGAGCCTAAGGCAGAGTTGCAGCGCCAAGCCTCCAAGCACAGGAGATTTCTGCCTCTCCCTCAGCAATCTTGACACTTGTTCTGCACAACCCATTGCACCAAGAACACATTTACACTGCTGCAAACTGAAAGATAAACACGGTTTTGTTACTCCAAAATTACATCCTTTTTTCTAAAAGTCTTTCTGTGCTTATGATTTTAGATGAATTTCTTACCAGATTTTTCTTACGATATGAATATTTTTATAATGGACTTATCTTCAAGTGCAATTGCTGTTCCATAGTATTTTTTCCTTTATTTAAAACATGATACAAAATACAGACGCAATGGAAAAAATTATGGGACTGTATGGCCTTTTCATTTCCACTTTCAACTCCTTTTTCCTGAGCATAGATAACTCACAGAAATCACAGAATATTCTGAGTTGGAAGGGATCTACAGGGATCAACAAATCCAAGTGTTAAGTGAATCCATGCAGAAATTGACCCCTCCACTTTGGTGGGTTCAGCATTCAGCTTTGACCAGCTGAGCTCATCTCTATTTAGATAGATAAATATTTTTATTTAATTTTTAAATGTCTGTTTTAGAAAGGGCTTCACCTCAAGCAATTGGCATGAAAAGGTTGCATTTGATATTTTTTTAAGAAGAAATCTCTCCCAGTAGCTCACTGTTACTATCAGTACTTCAGATTAAGTGTAAACACTCTGGGCTCTGGCTTTAGCCTTTTGAAAATTACTCAGTATGAATTTACTGTAATGATGGGCTAATTAGTTAAAGTTCACTGAGTCTAGCTAAACACAGAGTGTTTGATTTAGAGAGATAAATCTGTACTCTGTCAACCTTTTCAGACATAATCCTACTCCCAACATTATGTGACAGGTAGTCAGCCTGTCAGGCCCGGGGACGTGCTGCATCTCTTCACTCTTCACTAGTTATTTATCTCGTGGAGCAGAATTCACAACTGCCAGATGGGAAGTGGGGAGCACCAAAGGAAACATTTGTTTCCAGCCTTCCTTTCCTCCTTTCATGCAGCAGGAAATGGTCTGGAGATGTGGCTGTTACTCACATTGCTGTGATTTGGGTTTTGGTTGCTGTAAAATCTCTCTTTGCCTTGTATATTCTGAAATATCTATATTTAGAAATGCTCCATTATAAATAAGACTCTATTATAAATAAGATTCTGCAAGCATTTTTAGCATTTAGCATTTTTAGGATATTATACAGTTCCAAAAGATAAATTTCAGAAATGTCTTCACAATTGAGGTATTCACATTTTACCAGATGAACCAAAACCCCCAAACCTTATTTAGCTAATCTGTGACATCTCTGGATGTTATTTTACTTTACTGGAAGGAAAAGGATGACTTGTTTCTGTTGTAGTTCCAGGCATCCAGAAAAATGTGTTTAAATCAATCATTTACTGAAAACTGTCCCTGTCGGTGGGGAGATAAAAGTCAGTGAAACGGGGTGATGGTCCTCAGATTCCTGTGCTGATGGTGAGCAGGGCCACTGGATAAAAGCAGCTTTGTTGAGAGACCATCAAAGCCCCCAGCAGCAAAACTCTTTTCTCTCTCGACTGTTCAACCAGTCTGACCCAGGAGGAGCTTGCTCCTCAGCCATAGATGAGAGCAGTTGTTCAAGAAAAAAAAAACAACAAAAAAAACCACCAACAACAAAAGGACCCATAAATGTTATCTTGTACACAGAATTTTTTGACAATTTGTTGTAGAAATGTCATTGTAGCAAATGGATAAATTGGAAGGGATTCCTGGGAAAAGCCCTTGTGGTTTAAGGAGAAAATGGCACTGTCTGTATTCTGGTTTGCAATGAAAATTAACGTTCAGCAAGTGAATAACTGAACTAACTAACTTGTACAATTTGAAAGCTTATCTCTTAAATATTTGATGGACCTGTGAGCACGTGAGAACTATGGTGGATTGAAGTGACATTATCAGAAGTTGTGGGCCTGGGAAGCTGTTCCCAGTTTGTGTCCCAGTGCTGCCCACTGGGGCCGTGTGGATACCACTAGGTGGAACCATCAACCCTCCCTTCCTGGCAGGATAAATCTCACTCACAACTCAGAGTCTTTTAAAAGGATGTAAGAAAGGAGGTTTTGTATTCTTTTTTCGTGTGTCTGTGAGGGAAGAAATAAATTGCTGCCTGCTTGGCTGAAATTGTTTTTACTAAAATAGGCAATACAATCTTTCCTATATAACCACTGGGATTATGTGTACTGGCAGTAATGTAACCTTTGCAGTGTTCTCACCCCAAAGTTTTTGGGTAAGTGTCCCAGTTCCTGCCTAAAATCCCCTTTCATAGTATATGATCAGTTCTCCAAAAATTAAGCCGGGCTTTAATATAAGTTTCATTCTTTGCAGGTTTTTGAATGAGTAATGTCAGTGAAGGAAAGCCCTAGAAATAAATTTTTTAGAATCATATTTGGTGTTTGTATTTTGTCTTCTTAGCAAAAGAATAAATCGTTTTTCATTAGGGAAAACATGAATTCCAAATAATGACTGTGAGTAAGGGATAAGACTTCTTGTTTTTTTCTAATTACTATGTTTGCTTGCATTGTCCTATATTGTATATGAGTCCTTTAATACAGTAATTAATCTTTCAGTGTTGTCACAAGGCCGTGCTCACTCCAGCTGCAAAACCCTGACACATTTCTGGAAGTGTGGATCTGTTGTCAAATGATGCAACAGCACTAAAAATAATTGCATCCTGAAATTGGGAACATCTGGGAATGGAAACAGTTTGTCATTGTGCTTTTTCTTTTTTCATTGACAGCAGTGATTGTAGTAAAAGATAAGCAGAAAGAACTTTTATAGTGAGAATAGTTCCCTATGTCTCTTATTTCCTCTCTTTTTTTTTCTGTCTTTGGCATAGCAAAGGGGAGGCTTTTCATCTGAGGACCCACAGAATGCAGCTGCAGACAGCAGGGGGAAGAGTTTGGTCAAATTGCCACTCTACCAAACATCTATAAAGCAAAACAAAAAAAATTACATTCCCAATGACAAATCCAAGCTGAAAGTTGGCCTTGCCTGTTGTCATTCATTGCCATTCATATTTAGGAAGCAGACTGCTGTGATAATTGATTTGATGGTCCGGCTTGAGTGGAAGCACTTCTGGGCATAGCAGGCCTCAGAGATGCCAAAAAAGAAGAAAAGGTGGGAATGAAATAATGCACTACTTTCTCCTCAGAGGCATGTGGCCCAGTTTTCAAGAACAGAAAAACATGCTTTAGAAGAAGGAAGAAAAAAAAACTTAGTAACTCAGTAATAAGTACAAAAATGACCATATAGCCTCAGTCAGATAAAAATAGCCATTCAAAGGGAGACAATGAGTGTACATATTTTACTGGCAGGTGAATAATAGGAGAATGCTGTGGAAATAATCTGATTTTTAACGGACTCTGTCCAAGGGAGTACCTTTCTTGCCTTTTTTTTTTTGTGTAACAACAAAAGAGGCTCCCTCTCCTCAAAACACAGACACAAAAAAACCCCAAGCTGCCCAGAAAACAATGTTTAATTTTTTTAAGCTTTCCAGAGAGGAATTGATAGTTTGGAAGAAGGGAACAAATGCAATTATTGGATTTGAAAGGTAATATATCTGCTTGGATTATGTGAACTCCCGTTGGGTTTATTTACTTCGAGCATAGGTGATAATAAGGCTTTTCCCTGTATTTCTGGGCATGGGGCACTGTTCACCCACAGCCTCCTGCTGGTATGAATAACTCAGGACACTAAGTGCTAGTTGAGGGAAAAAGTAGATTAAAAAACTTCTGTATTCCATGCTTGACCTCTTAATCACAACTGCCAGCACCCTTTCATCGATTTAAAGACCCAAACAAACCCAGATAAGGCATGAGCCATTGAAACACAAAATTGTAATCAGAACTGGTTTGTCTTTTGAGTGATGCTTATTTACTTGGAAAACCAGTGTGGTCCCTCAACTTGCTGAACTCTTTGTATTCATAGCCCTGAGTCTTTTATCCAGGGCAAAGCAGAAGTAACTGAAATGTACCGGTAAAGACTGAAAAAGCAGGGCTGGTTGAAGGAGTAGGAGGTTGGGAGTGTGCTGTTCCAGGTCATACATGAATATTTCTGTCTGACTTTCAGGGTTTGGAAGGACCTATCCCTGCCTTGATGATATTTGGTGTAATCATAGGATATATTCTACGCTTAGAGAAGAGTCTGTAAAAACATACTTATTTATTAGGAGAATATATCAAATTTTCTTATATATTAGGACTTTTAAAATTCCTTTTTAGTATATTAGAAGCAGAAGCTCGGAGTTTCCTAAGCAATTAAACATCTAAAAGTGAGATAACCCATGTGCCATTCTTTCTTTGAATTCTTCTTGCTTTCTATCTACTTATCTATAAAATATCTTTTTAAGTATCAATCCACTCCATTAAATTGATGGATAGGAAACACCACACATGGCAGATCTTTAAAGGAAATGCTGTTTGTGTATCTCACCAGAAGAAAACTGCTCTGAGAAGCCTTGGTTTGAAGTAATGCTGAAGTTCAGGTGGGATGCTTGTCTTGGTCCCAGGGAGCTCAGGTGGGGCAGAGCAAGGGAACAAGTGGCACTGGAAGAGTTCAGGTTTGGTGGGAATTGATGCAGAGCACTAAAATGTGACAGCAGGAGCAATCAGCTGATAAGGGGAATGCCTGTATAAAACTGACTATAGATCAATTATACATCACTGCTGACTTAGTCTGGATCTGCACCACAGATCAATTTTCTCTTACTCTGAAATGTGTGAATTCACTTCAGTGTTTGTTGGGAAGTGTGTTCTTCCTTCCAGGGTATTTTGGAAACATTTGTGAAAAATGACCATCGTGTTTCCTAGGCACACAGATCCTGGTCAGTTTATCTGAGCTGGAGCTAGGAAAGTGCTTCCAACTGAGCACACTGCAGTAAATATTGTTAGACCTTGAATAAAAGATAATTGGAGTAATTTAGATTTTGACTGTGAATTCTGTAAGCCATTGTGTTGTAGTGGTAATGATTAGTAATTATTTTTATACTATTTTCAAACTGGGCAGCATCTCCATGCTTCACTAACTGCATGCTCCTGCCTCTCAGGCAGAACCTGCACACGGCTCAGGCCAGAGGAAATCCAGGGAATGGTCTATGCTAGATGTTCCAGCTGCAGAGCTCTGCCTGCACGTGGAAAATTGTAGTAGCCCACTGACTCCGTGTGCAGCTGCTGGCCCTGGAAGGGGGAGCCTGGCACCAGGGAATTGGGAAACCTTCTCACAACTGAGTGGATTTTCTACTCTAGTGTGTAATCTACTCATAGTAGCACAGGTAAAACCCTTTTAATCCTTTGAAATACCCTTCCTGTGGCCATCTGCCTCCCCATGGTGGTAGTTTATGTGTTCACAGCATCATGGAAAGGTCTGTTCTGGCAGGGATCTCGAGGTCACCTCATCCAACCTCCTGCTGTATAAAGGGCCATGGATCAAGAGCTGCTTCCCTGCCAAGCTGTCTTGGATATTTCTAGTGAAGAAGCTTCCAGCACTTGTCTGGGAGGCCTGTGACATTTAATTGTTGTCAAAGTGGATTTGGAGGACACCCTGAAGGGACTATGTCCTTTTGTCCCTTATCCTGCCACCACACCCCCTGGTGATGGCAGTACCATCCTAAGCACCACTTGGGAGTTCAGGAAATTCTGTCCCAGTGTTAAACTAAGCCCAATCTGATTGCCAGATGTCAAAACACGTCAGGAGAGAGCTGCGTGTTCTGTGACTGGTTAAATGTGCCTCTTGTGTTGTCACATCATCTTTAATAGTCACATGCAACTGCTACATCATAAAAGCAGCCCCGGCCAAAGCTCTGCTCAAAGCAAAGGAGAGATCAGCACAAAAGCACCTTATTTAAAAAGGAAGAAAGCTATTGGAAAGTGACAGCTGGAATTCCAGTGCTTAATCTGTGTAATTAAAACTTCTCTAAGGAGCAGGAAAAGCAGGTTGGACTTGAGGTAGTTTTAGGAGTTAATTAGCAAGGTCTTTTTGAATATTAAGAATGCCTTTGAAGGATAAAGTTTTAAAAAACTAGTTCAGGGTTTTCAAACAGCATAAATTAAGGCGGAAACTTTCTTTTTATGCATCCCGAAGATGCAGACAGAGTCATCCTCCCTAACTGTGCCATTTCCTTCCATCAGAAATATAATCATAGATCCTCCTCAATGTCTGATCTTCATAAGGATCTATTAGCTTGCTAACAGTGCAGTGGTTATTTAACTGGAAATAATATTTTACAGGAATTTTTTGCACATTCACCATGACAAATACTGAAGTCAGTAGGTCTTGAACCATAAACTGAGTTTCTTCCTGGGCTGGGTTCTCTGATATATCACCAATATTGAAAAGAGCAACTTGCATATTTCAAGCTACAACCATAGAATTATAGAGTGCTTTGGGTTGTAAGGGAGCTTGAAAATGATCTAAATCATTCCAACACCCATGCTCCTCCTTCCGTCAGCCCAGTTTGCTCAAAGCCTTTTTTAACTTGGCCTTGAATACTCTCAGGGAGGGCAGGGGACATCTACATCTCTTTGGGCAGCTACCAGATATCTCACCGCCCTCACAATGAAGAATTTCCTCCTAAAATCCCATCCAACCCTGCCCTCTGGCAGTGTGAAGCCATTCTCTGTGTCCTGTCACTCCATGCTCTTGTCACAAGTCCCTCCCCAGCTCCACTGGAGCCCCTTTGGGCCCTGTCAAGGGCTCTGAGGTCTCCCAGAGCCTTCTCTTCTAAAAGCTGTAGCTTTTTACAAGAGAATGCAGCTGAAAATATGGCCTTGCTTGTTCTCACACAGCTCTGGTGGGTTTTTATAAGCTTTTGCCAAGAAATAAAACTTAAGTACACTGAAAATTTGGGGCCATATCTCTTAACACATATGGAGAGTATGAGCTTGTTCTGTTCGTATTTTATCTGGGTTTATGCTTTGTTTTGCGAATGCACTCACTTTCATGGGGAAAAAGAGCTCTGTGTTTCTTTTACATAGCTGTGTGGGCAAAATTTAGAAGATGTACTTTACTTTTACTCACTTTTTATTAGTTTTGATGTACTCAGCTCTTGGAGAATTTTTCACCTGTGAGCTGTTTTAAACAGCTGTTACAACAGCAGAGTGCATCTTGATATCAAACTAAATTAATTCACGTGGTTTATTACCTGTGGGTTTAGGAAGCAAATCAACCTCAGAATTCTTTATCAACAATAAATATATCAAAGCAACATGCACTCAGTGAATGGCAGTAAAATTCTTCTGGTATCTTTAGATATGGTTTAAAGAGGAGTGCACTGTTCTTTAGTTCCTCTCCAGAGGAACTGCAGAATTTTATAGGACTCAGTCATTCACAGGGCCTTATTTAAGTATATTTTAGTAAAGCATCCAATCTGTTGAGCATTTAGCTTCTCAAATGTCCAGATTAAAAAAAAGATCAGCAGGCTTCAAAACCACTTGATGAAGAGTCAAAAAATCCATCTCTGAAAATGGATTGATGGTATAAATTAGTATTTGAAGTTTTACCTCTGCCCAGGTGAATTATTTAGAAGTGTTGTACTGATTACTTCATGAATCAGCACTTATCTTACTCCTTAAAAATGCGTTGTAAAAACTGTCCAAAAGTAAAATATTCTGCTTTCTAGTTAGAAAAAACAAATGACAAAAAAACCCCCAAATAACAAGAATGACAACAAAACCCAAGCCTGAAGTTCATTATAAACTAATGTAAAAATACCAGCATTTAATGCCAGTATTAAACATTGGCCTTACAGCAGTGTAATTCTCCCAGTTGAATGGTGTTGAATGGTGTTGAATGGTGCTGGTGAAAAGGCATATTCCAGTTGTGGTCTCAGCTGTACTCAAACACCAAGGATGAGAATTTGTTAACCCTGAGAGCTGCAGCTCTGGGCCAGTTTGGCCCTACAGCTGTGCAAATATTTCTTAATTAAAAGGATGTTTGGCATACAGAGAAAGCCTTCATGCTTTGTAACTGAAATATATTGAAGAAATAGTGTCAAGCATGAAATAATTTTTTCAGGTGTTCAGAGTGTTGTGAGGTTTATGGTAATACAAAAAGAAACACAACCTTGTGGTGGAGCATATGTCATGTCTCTTTTCTGTTATACTTCAGCCTCATTATTTAGGATTTTTGGATGCCTTTTCTTTGGCAATGTCTACCTCAGAATCACAGAGAGTGACTCTGATGCTTGTGGTGTTTGTCAGTGTGCCCTTGCCCTGATTCCAGCAATTTTCAGCAGGAATGATGAAGAAATGCTTCATGGCATGTTACACACAGGAGTACCTCAGACAGCATTTGAATGGAGCAGACAAATCTCTGAGTAAAATGCTCCATGAGCAAGGCTGATGTATTCAAGAACATATTTTAGACAACCTGTCTGTGGTGCAAATTAAAGATGTGAGAGGTAAAACACTTTTAACATAAACGTCAAAACATTTTATCGTTCAAAAACCACCCTGTCTTTTTTATCAGTCACTTCTCGATGCTGTGTGAGGGGAAATGTTCAGACCTTAAAAGTCGTTTTTGGCTGTGCAGAAAATGAGACCAAAAGCTCTGTGTATGTATAGGTATTATACATGTGTGAATCTGTGTTGGACTCTATATAGACAAATACACATGTGCAAAAGAATCTGTGCTGGCACCAATATTTCAGGAAGCCAAAAAACGCTGCACTGACTCAAAGCAGACAGTTCAAAACTGGCTCTGCATGCAGCCAGAAATAACCCAAAATGTCCAGTAATTTCTGTGAGAAAGCTAAGATGTAGGTTTAGTGTGTAAACTTATTTTAGCTGTGGTGTAAATTTTCCTTTTAAGATAATCCACACTGCCTGTAGTTTTAGTGTCACATCACCATTTTTCTCTGACTCTCATTATGCTTCGAAGAAAATGTTTAAATTACAAAATAATTACATCTTTAAATATTAGTCTTTACTTGTCTTTATTCCTCATTTTCCACACAAGAAGGTTCTTGTTGCTGTTTCTCCTTTTTTTTGCTGTAAAATTTACTAAGCAGAAATGTTCAATTTGTGACATTTTCCATTCAAGTTATTACTTGGTAATCTGACTCCATCTCAGGTTATTTGTGGACTTCAGATACCAAACCCCAAGAAAATATCTTCTTAAATGTCCTTCTTCTGTTGAGTTTATTTTTATTTTGGCTACATGGTGGGCCAAGGTAATGGTATCATCTTCTAATTGTAATATTTATTGTGTTAACTATGTTGTAACTTCTTTTTTGAAAGCAGGGGTTTATATCCTGTGACAAGATAAAGCCCTGTTACATGTATTAAACGTGTGCTGAGCTTGCCAGTCTTATTTATAATGCAAAGATGGAAATTGTCTCTTAGTGTCAGACTTGTCACTGGTAAACAGTCAGTGTTCATGGAGAGGAAATATTTATATCAGCAGTGGAAATAAGATTGTTTGGTCAAATAGCTATGAATTGGTGTTAATTATAACTACCTACCTGTCAGACTGTTATTGGGGCTCCTGAATCAAACCTCACACTCCAAGCTCTGAAGTCAGTTTTGAACAAAAGGCTTTTGCAGGTGAGAGCAGTCCTTTCAATGTTTGTTTTTCCTATGATGAGCTTCCAGGTGACAAGTTGCTATAAAATGGGTGAGATTGTGCTGAGGAGTGTTAGCAGGTAAACAGCTTTTTATTTATAGTTAATCTAAGTTGTTTTTCTTCACCTTCTTCCACCTTTAAAAGTGGTAAGAATCATCATTTTCCTATAACTAACCCCTTCAACAGCTGAATATAAAAGTAATGAGATATTTATTTTTTCCAGCACAGGGAAAACAAGATACCTTACTTCTCCTGAAGTAAGAAAATGCTTTTATCATCATTAAAACTGTTTTTGTTCTGTTTCACACAGCTTTAATTACTGGCCTTTCTTGAATAATGTGTTATTCATAGTTTTTAAGGATGGCAGGGCATTACAAATTTCAATTTATCTTCAGCTCTTTTATTAACAAGGTAAAGGATATCAGAGTTCAAAAATGCAGCCAACATTTTTCTGTAAAATGGAGTTTTTTCTTCATCAGAAGATGCTAATGTCTAAAATTGTTTCACTCTTTTAATATCCTCTGATACTTCATTGGTTTTTGGGGAGTTTTTGCTGCATAGTATGCATATTAAAAACAAAGAAACAGTAAATAATTAAAAACAAATTAGACAACTCAAACCTAATGATAATTTTTAGTGCAGATGAAGACACAATTACTTTTTTGTGTGTGTTTGTTTCTGGTGCTAACATGACTCTAAGAAACTTTCCTTGTCATAACCCAGTTTCTCCCAAGGATAAGTTTTTCTCAGGTGCAAATCAAGATTTTTACAACTTCAGACACCTTTTCATATTCAGTGTAGCTCTGCTACTTCTAATTCTGCTGCTTTTACTTCTACTTTGAGTTCTCCTACTTTTAATTCTGCTACTTTTACTTCTGCTGCCTGAATTCCTGTACGAGTCCCAAGGCTAACAGGAGAGTACTGTTGGCCATTTGGGTTGTTAGTCTTCACAGATAATTTTATTTACTGTTAATTATATGCTGTTTACAGTCACAGAATATTTGTGTCTGAATATTTTTATCCACTGAAGCTGCTTTGTTGAGAATAATTAATAATAGTTGCACACATCTTTGACCATAAATTCTCAATATCTCCCACAAACATCATTGAAACAGAGATTTTCTAAATAACAAAGGATAATTTTGAGTTCCCTTTTCTGATAGCCTTAATTTGTCTTTATGTCTTTCTCCAAAGTCTAGAAATAGCCTGAATAACATTTTAGTGCTTTCCTGTGTTTTGCTCTGACAAAAGTGGGTACAATGGTGTTGGATAATGAGTTTTAGAGCTATAGTTCCATTGGACTGTAAATCTGTAAAGAAAAAATGGCTTACATAATATTTTCAGTAGTAAAGCAGAGTTCATGATAGCAACCAAAGAACACCACTTGTGTCTTAGATTTTTTGTGTTTTCAGAGTATCTGAAGCTATATTTTTCTTAGCTCTGCAGGGTATGATGATGAAGTGGTGTCCAGTTTCCCAGGTGGTTGCATAATTCATAGTCCAAATATAGAATAAATTAGTGCAGATTTTTGACTCTGTTGGAGGAAGTTCAGTTTGGAAGTTATTTCCATGCAGGTAAAGACACAGTGGTCTTGTGATACGTGTCATTTTATTCTAACATCTTTTCTAAAGGGCAATGAGTTCTCTTTAAGGCAATGTTGATTTTTTGAGCATAGCCTCAAAATTAGTTAATTGATATGCATTAGTTGGGTTTTTTTCATGCAGCTTCAAATATAGTGTGGTTCTTGAAAGAACTATTTAAAGGCAGGTAAGACTGTGTCCATAAGGAAATGAAAATTGCAGTTCTGAAATAAAGTGTTTGAAGATTTTGAGGGATGGAGAGAGGTGAAAAGGAGCATTTTGGCTGTGCTGAGGGGCAGTTATGGGGCTGTTCCATGGCACTGCCTGCTCCTGCTTCCAGCAGAAATGTGCTGCTCAAGTCAAGGTGACTCAGAGAGAAAACCCAGGGCAGCCTGACTTTGCCATTCCCTTGCTGGATTATGCACAAATGAAAATAGACAGGGCCATGGTATTTATGTTTTATAAAGCTGAGCACTTAAAGGCGTCCTAATAAACTCCTCCTGAAAGCTCTGCTAGTGCTGCTGTGGTGGCAGTGCCTCTGCAAATGTCTCTGATCATCTGCTTGGTGTTGTGACACCTCTGGTGCTATCCTGGTATCTGCAGACTTTGCTGTGCACATTATTGGTCAATATTTGGGATTTATGCGTTTGGCCAATCCCAATATTTGGGATCCCAGTATTTGGGATCTGTAATGCTTGTGCTGAGCGCTGTCAGGGACAATCTGTCAGGAAATAGTCCTGGAGAGCGCACACAGACACCACACTCTTCCCACAGGGACACACTGCTTTGGCAGGGTGATGTTGGGAGTTTAGAATTATGTGGTTTAGGGAATTAAAATTATTAGGGAAAATGTGTATTTTAATAAGAGTAAGACATTCCACATGACCAAAATAGACAATTGAACTTCAGGTGGAATGGTAGCAATTTAAAATCCGCCATGTACCTCAGCACGGGAAATTTCCGATGTGATTCATGCGTGACAATTGCTTTTTCACTCAGTTATACTCAAACCACTTAAATTATTCTAAAGATCTCCAGACAAAAGTGTTCAGAAAGCTGTAATTGCATCAACCGTGTACCCACTGCTGACCTTCCAATCTGCTGGAGCTACACAGGGAAAAGAGACCAACTTTAGGGACTCCTGCAAAAATTCTGAGGTCAAATCAAGACTTTTGTTTTCCAGGAAGGTGGGCATAGAGTTCATTTAGTTTAAGTGCCCTTTATGAAAAAGGAATAAGGTCACAGATTGTGCTGCTGCCTCATAGCTGCAGGTGGATTGCAGGCAGTCACTGCAAAAGAACTTTATTCTCTTTCTGAATGAGGTATTTTGGTTAAACACATGACCTCTGTTTTCCTTTTAAAGAAAAGTGCAGAATTCATGTGGGATGGAGATGAAGCCTTGGCTTTGCTGTGTCCTCTAGGTGTTGAGGTTGGAAAATCCATTCTAGGCTTCAGAAGAGCTGGGGACTAATGGCACAATCATTAATAAAACCATTATGTCCTTATGGGGAACTAAGAATAAAGAACTGCGTGTTAAAAATTTTGTGGATTTGTCTAAATTATTCAATTCTCTAAATTCCAAGAAGATGATCACAGGTGCAATGCCTCAGCATCAGGACTGAGTTACACATTGGTATGCATTTAAGTGTTTCAACATAATGCAAATAGTAATATTAATTTGCATTTTATTATTTTATTTACTCTGATGTCATGTTTCAGAAAAAATATTACTTTATTGGCTCATCATTATCTTATGAAACTCTTCTACTGTAATTAACCATGCAAAGTAATGAATTCTAAATTACATTTTCAATTACTCGTGACTAAAATTATCTTGAATTTTTTTAAAAATGGGGTTTTCCTCTGGAAAGATTAATTGCTTTCTCAGTGCTGTTGTGGTAAAGCTCTAGATTAGGGTAACTTGATTTTTAAATGTCAAATATCATTTACTGTTAGAAACATAAAGGGTATGCCTGTGTTCTGAAAGAGAAAAAAGTCACTTCAGCATCATTTAATAGTGATGTGTATTTAAAATCAGCTTTGTACCAACTGGATAATATCTGGCAGGACAAAGGAAGTTTTTATGTATTTTTGCATGTATGGCTATAGAATCTGTCTATGTAGACAGTGCTGGAAATAGAGAAGTGTGCAGTTTAGTCACAGATCTTCTGGAAAGGAAAGATTCCATAATTTAGTGTTTTCCATAAAATGTTAATGGGTTTAGAAATGTGAGATTGGTCTGTTAGTTTTGGGCTGAAGTTGTGTGTGAGTGAATGGATTTATTTGTTGTGAGGTTCCAATAAAACAGCACCACTGAGGGGAAAGGAAGGAGGAACAGAGGGGAAGGAATGTAAACAGGGATTTAAACTTACTGGAGGAGTTGTAGGGAAGGTTTGAGGACTATATTATATGAGTTGGTACGAGTTAGAGTTATTCAAAGTTTTCATTAACAGTCTTCAAAGAATTCTATCAGCTCTACTGAGATAGGGAAAGGCTTCTAGTGAAAAGAAGTTCCAATTTTTTCCTCATCATCTGGAGAAATGTGTTCTGTAAACACTGATCTCAGCCTTTGCACTTGGAGTAGGTGTATTCCCTAGAAAGTTTAAAAGGAGAGTGATAATTTTAATTAAAATATTCAAGATGTTAGGATTTTCTGGACCAGTCTAATGTAAAAGTTGTTGGAAACGGTAATCTAAAGTGAAATTTAAGGGGTGTGGCTCATTTAAAATCACAACAGCATCATTGTTGGCATCATTTATCACTCTCACTTCTATTTACTGCGTTGGAGACAACAATGACATCAATCCCAAAAATGCAAGTATCTGTAATTCTTCCTGCTACAACTCTGGCATTTCAAACTGCAGACAGAAGCTCTGGGGGGGCGAGGGTGGGAGCCAGAGGGGGCTCTGAGGGTGCTGTGTCCCCTCACAGGTGACAATGAGGGAGCTGTGTCTCCTCAGAGGTGGCAGTGCCATCAGAGCTTTGTGCAAAAAAGGTTCTGCCTGTACTGTGGGGTGGGTTGAGCTGTCCTGAGCGGCTGCAAAAGTTCACCATAAACATCAGAAGTGATTTCCTGCTTGTTCTCTTGGCATGAACTGGGAGCAGTTTGAAGTTTAAGCATTCTCTTTAATCTGCGGGATGGCTCCTCCACATACTTTTCCAAACTACAAAGCAGAATGGGAAGGTTGAGATGGGGAGGGTTAAGAAAAAGAGAATTAATGACTTCCTGCAAATCCCAAGCTCCTCATTTGCCACTCAAGATATTCAGCACTTTTCTTGGCACCTTTTAAATTTTATGTTGAAAATAGCAAAGAAATGGATTTTATAGACAAAATGGCATCTTTGGGGAACCCAGAAGTAATATAAAGTTAGCATGAAGGACAACTCATTCACCTTTAGCTCAGTGTGCCTTCTTCAACCCACTTAAAATGGATGCTGTGGGCAAATTAAGAACTGTTTTGATACAGATCCAAATTTACACGGATTAAATGCATCCTGTTAGTGTGAGGATATTGTCACAGAAAGAGATGGAACTCGTTGGCCAGTCCTGCTAAAAACACAACTGCATTTAGGTGAAGTACATGATGACAGGGTGGAAGTGCTGAAGGAGTCAGAATTGCAGTGGGAAGAAAGGAAATGCTGTTCTTGTCTTTCATATTCACCCATCATTTCTGCAAATGGAAAGAAGATCTCCAAAACCTTTTGTCAATTGCTTTACAGGCAAACAACATAAAATCAAACTGTGCTTTGTAAAAGTTCCTTGGTGTTCCACAGGGATAGGTTTTCAGATTTTTATGGAGGCCAAAAATTTGAGATTGTGGTGTGGTTTTTGTTCAAGTATTTATTTATCTTTTCTTAGCCCCTTACATGCTGGCAGCTGAGCTGAGGGAAGGTTTCTCAGCTGTTTTGGTCTCCTCCCCTGAGATAACCTGGTTTTGGAGGGCAGAGTACAGTTCCCACTCCTCATGCTTCCATTGAATGTGTATTGCTGGAATGCTTAGGCTAAAACAAAGATCTGGCGTCAGCAAGAATTTCTTTCAGGGGTCAGATTAGCAGCAGTCTCTAAATCTTGTTTCAGGTTTATACAACTAAAGGATTTCAGGGAAGCATCTGCTAGGATTTTTTATTGCAGTCAGAATGCACTGGAGCTGCCTTTGGAGCTCACTTTGGCTCTCAGGTGTTCTGGTGTAATCTTTTACTCAGTGCAGAACAGAATTCTTGCCCTGATTTGTGGGGTTTTTTGTGTTCAGAAGAACTTTGCATCGAGGAGAGGCAAAGTTACATCCATTGGAGAGGTACAATTTTAATTGAAGTATAAGTGTCAATAAACAATACAGAGAATAAAAGACAAGCAGTCAGGCTGGACATCAGGGAAAGGTTCTTCCCCCAGAGGGAGTGAGGCACAGCCCGAAATCTGAGAGTTCACAGAGCACCTGGACCATGCTTAGTCCAGGGTTTAGTGTTCAGTAACCCTGCAAGGATTACCGCAGTCACACTTGGTGATCTTTGTTGGTCTCTTCCAACTTGAAATATTGTATGATTCTGTATATAAATAGATTGTCATTGGCTTGTACTTGGTTTTACAGTGTTCCTGCTGCCACAGCAAGCTCTGGGGCAAAAAAAAAAAAAAAAAAAAA
This sequence comes from Cisticola juncidis, assembly GCA_013400215.1. Lineage (NCBI taxonomy): Eukaryota > Metazoa > Chordata > Aves > Passeriformes > Cisticolidae > Cisticola > Cisticola juncidis. The sequence goes on along the minus strand of VXBR01004752.1, from coordinate 146,135 downwards.
AAAAAGATTCNNAAAAAAAAAAAAAAAAAAAAAAAAAAAAAAAAAAAAAATCAATGCACAGGCTGTACAGCTTCTGCATCCCCATTTTTCTTACTACTGTTAGTTCTAATGTTACTTCCCTGCAGACATGACCTGAAAGCTAAAAATCTAGCTAAAAATCATTTACTGCATATCATTTTTACTAAGCTGAAATCATTTGCTCTATAAAATTGCACAAAGCACATTATTTTAATGCATTATTTTGGCCTGATGGGTTTAATCTTGAGAGCAGTGTTGTCTTAAAGTGAGCAGCACTGTTTCTACAAGGTTAAAATTCTTCCATACATTTTCCATTCTAGGCTTTTTTGGAGTGCTTGAGGGGTTCAGTTTGTCTGTTTGATCAAAGCAGAGTGTTGAAGGCCTCCAGGTTTTAATGAAGCTCCCCTTCTTTCTTCTAAACCTTTTACTGAAAATGTTTTTCTATGAAAATGTTTGCCTCAGCTCTGGTATTCCAAGACAAAGTTTTTTGCTCTGTGTTTTCTTAAAAATTAGTTACTGCCCCATAGGAAATGCCTAAATGGGTATCCTGCATGATGTTCTCCTAATATATGTAAAATCATTTTATTTTGTCTGAATTATCATCTCAGTTTACTTTGTTATTCCTAAGGGTTATCAGATGATCATTAAATCTTGATTTTCTGTCAGGAAGAATTAATAATCTTGACTTCTGAATGAATTTAGAAGCAATAGGGGATTGGAGTCAAATATTTGAATACCATTTCAGTGTTAAATCAGTTATTCATATTTCAGCTTAGGCTTACTGGTAGATAAAAAATAAATTCATTTCATAAATCCTCCTTTGCATTTGAATATTTTATTTTTTTTACCCCTACAGCTGGATGAAGATTGCTGCTTGAGTGTCCCGTGTTTAGAACATACTTCCATACACATTCCAGCATAGAATTTATGTAGCCTTATGCATGCAGCATATATAATACTGTATTAAAAATCAGCTGTGTAGAAGAAAATAAGAGTTGGGTTCTGGGTGAATTGGTCAACTTTAAGATGAGGAAAGCTCAAAGTAAAGATTAGACTTTGATATTGTGGCACTGCCCCACTAGGAAATGCCTCTGGGAAGCCTGTGCTGCTGATTATTCTCACTTTTGTGACTACTTTAAATGGCTGTGCTTTTATTAATGAGTTATTGTTTCACTCCTCAATCACAGGGACCTCTGAAAGAAAAATCAATGAAGCTGCAAACATCTCAGAGTTGTTTGTGGTCTGTTCCTTGGTTTGTGTATTTTTGGGCTGAGTGCCTACAGAGCCACATTGTCCCACACATTTTATTGTGGGACAGGACTGGCTGCTCTGCTGGACACAGAATATTCACCCTCCACATTGCCTGGCTTTGTATTTACTAGATACATGAGGTCACTTCATTCTCAGCTTTCTTAAATCTGTTTTTTTATTTAACTTACCTGTGCTGCTGCACAGCATTTAACGGCTTCTCTGACACTCTATGAAAATGTTTGCCTCAGCTCTGGTATTCCAAATTAATTAATTCCTCTGCCTAGTTTTTCCTACTGTGACAGATTTCTGATGAGCTCTTCTAAATGCCATGGATTTCTCCCATATATATTTGTGTACATCTATGCCCACATCAGCAGTGTACATATATTCCACATATTATGGACTTGTTTATAGCTTTAGGCTTGGAGTCTTTACAGTATTTTGAACCCATGTGTCATCCCGTCTGTCCTGTGAAAATAAATCAGATTTCTTGCCTGTATTTTGTTCTTCCTTTGTGTTTAGCTTGAGCTTGAGGACACAATATTCAGCTCTCGGTGATTTTCTGAATCTCAGTCATGGCTTAGTTTCTGTAGCCCAGCTTCAAAAAGCCATGAGCTAAAAGCAAAGATGTGGTGTAAATTCAGTCTGAATAAGTATTTTAAATTCTAGATCTAATGACATTGTTTAATTCATTATTAAATTAAGTGGTAATGAATCCTTTTGTGGATAACAAGCAGGTTTACTTTGAAGCTACAGGAAAATATTTAGTCAGAAGGTCAAAATCAGTGTGGTTTGCTGTCATGAAAGTTAGTTTATCTTATTCTGTTTTCCTGTTGATTATACAAAGTCTTTGTATAAAAAGTGATGTTTATAGTTCCTGAAATAAGAGCTGTTTTTTTAATAATGCTTTGCTGGTTTATAGGCTTTTTTCCCATTTTATCTCTAAGGCAAAGGTCCTACCTGAACAAAGGCATCTGTGGCAGATGCAGTTTTCAGTGGTGGCTGAAAGTTATTCTAAAACTCAAGCAAAAAGATGATTAGGATAGCTTATCCCAACTAGTTTATTCTTTCCTTGAAGTTGCCCTATAATTTATTTTGTTTCCAATTTTAGCATATGTCATAAAAAGCAAAGCTAAAGTTGCTTGTGCTTCATGTTTTCCACTTGAGAGGCATTTGTCAATCACTCTGGTCCCTGCAGATCCCATCTTTGCTATAATAAGGCCACAAAAAGTAACAAAACACCACAAAATAAGCCACCACATCACAAAGCAGTCTGATGGGCGTTTTTTCCCTTTGGTTTCTTTTAACTTCTGAATTTCCTTCTGTTTTCCATGCTGACTTTTCTCAGTTACATGTTGTTTTCCTCTCATAGACACATTCACAAATCAGTGACGTCTCAAGAATTTGTCAAAACTTGCTGCTTTTCTTGGAATGTCCTTACTTGATGTTATAGAGCAGATTCTGTCAGCCTTGTGTTTCTTTGGTGAAGTCCATCAGCAATCTAATTAATCAAATTGAGCAAATATAACTAAGTTTTCCCAGTCTTCCACTTTCCTTCCCCCTCCTTCACCACCCTTGCCCAGTTTCCTCTCTGGGTGTTCTGAATGGCAGGAGATGATCTTGAGAGCTGATATGGGGTTCTATATACCTGATTATGGGTGTTGTAGTTTTTAAAATAGTACTAATAATATTTCACATCTATTAAATTCTGGACCATTACTGGTAGTTTGGGGAATCCTAGTTCTACCATATCTTCTAAGTCCTCAGAAAGAGGTGAAGATCCCCTATCTAAAACTCTGGTTTATTTTTTCAATATATGCTGTAGCCTGTGGGCAAATGTTAACTATTTTAAGAATGAATCTAAATAATAGATGTTAATTTATTTTAATTTTGTACAGTTTTTAATGAAGAAGTCTCTCTGAAGAGTTCTGGCTTAAGCTTTGAACAGATTAGAAATGATAAATTGGCAAAAAAAAAGCCCTTTTCCTTTTTGAAAAATATCACTGAAACCCAAGCCTTGGCATTTAGCACTGCAGAGAGTGTGGATGTAAATACTGATGACAAGCCTAAAATAACTAATGTTAATACTTATTATTTCTGAATCCCTGCCATGTGCTTGCCAAGAACCGGTGAGTGGATGGGGTGTGAGAAATGTTTGAAAGGGCTTTTGGGATTCATCTGCTCAGAGCAGGATAAGCACCACGCTGGTGGAGTCAGCTGGGGCATGTCAGAGCAGTTCCTGCAAACCTGCCCAGCCCTGCATTCCTTGGGTAGAATGGGGGGGTTTTTTGGTAAATTGAAGCTGCAGGTTTGAACTGCTGGCTCTTGTTTTACCTCCTGTGCCCAAGAAGGTTTGGCTCAGGTTTTGTGATTCACCTTCAAGCAGCTAAAGGTGTTGTTAGATCCTTTCCCAGCCCTTCTCTTCACAAGAGCCAAGATTAAGTTCTTCAACCTCTTTGAAGTCCACAGGAGCAGTCTCGAGGTCACCTGAAAAAAAAAAAAAAAAGCAGGACAAAACATCTTAGTAGACTGAGTTTTCTTCCTTTCTTACAGAGAGAGCCTGTATGACCTGAATTATTTTCTATGAAAAGTAGATTTTTCAGAGGCAGGGGACTGGAGACATAAGAATCAATGATTTTAGTGAATTATCTGAATATGGGCAATATTAGTATTATAGATTAAATATAAATTCTGTAGGATAAGAATTAGTGTCTGGTTCCATCAGTTGTCAATTACAGGCAGGGAGCTTTTTAATTGCATAAAGCCAGGCTGGATGTTTAAGCCATTTTCAGGAAGAAAGAAGGAAAGACAGCTTAACTTGTGGCTAAACTACAAGGATTAGACCCAGCATATCCAGGGCTAAGTGGTTTGCTTAAATGCTGACTCTGTATTTGACCTGGGATTTTTTAAAGATGCTTAGTGAGATTTTCAGCACCACTGAGATGTGCTGGAAATCATTCTGCCAAACATCTATCACTGGGAGAGAGGGAGGGGGTGAAAAACCTTATCCATTCTCATGTGCCACGGTGGGAATAGGGGTGGAAATAACATTGCTACTTCTTGTCAGGGGTTGGCTTTGGGAATTTTTGAGTGATGCAGAGATCATGCTTCTTTGCTGGCATAATTTAGACAAGATTTGAGCTTTTGGAAGGATTCCTGCTTGTTCAGAGCCCACTCAGCATTGGTCTCTCTCTTGCATCCAGTACCACACTCAGTCTGTTTCTCCACTTATCTCTTCCATAAATTCCCCTTTCTTTCCTGAAGTGGCTGGATTGTTGTAAAACAGCTTGGGGAAAATCAGATGGTACCTGTGGATTTAACTGCTCTGTAAGTTAGCTGCTTAGTTAGCCGATGTTTTATTTACAAAAATAAGAGTGCTCTGCATTCCTTACAGGCTTCCAAATGTATTATTGAGAAGTGGGATGGGGTGTAAATTATTTTTCTCAATGCCAAATTGGTGTGAAGATTCTCCCTTTTTTATTTTTTTTTTTTTTAGAAACCTGAGGGGTTGTTGGTGATACAGTTTAATATGCAAAACAGTCTTCTCTCTGTCATGAATCTCACCCATCACCAGATAGCTCTTGGCAAACTGCAGTTAGGATAAACCTGTTAAATATCCTCACTCACACACAAAAATCATGAACCCCTCATAGATTACTGATGCCTTCCATTGTTTTGGCAAGGATTCTGAAACTTTATATTGCATTTCCTTATTACTTCCTAAAGAGGTGGACACTTAGTAGCAGATTGAAGCTTTTGTACTTCATCTCATCAAGACGAAATAAATCACTGAAAGTAAAATTATTTGAAAGAATCATTTGATTGCAAGCAAATTCAGAAGAAAACTGAGAAAAAAATAACTTAGAAGTGTATGAAGTCAAATAATCTGTAAGTGTACATAGATACTTCATAATAAAATACTGCAGTGTGCTGTTAATGCCTTATTAAAGCTGAAAGATCTGGTGGTAGCGAATGAGAATGGAACATCCAAGAAAAGTGAAAATTATGTCAGTGCTTAAAAATCTTCCTAAGTAGGAAGATTTAATATCTTGTGTAATAATGTATTTTCAGAAAATCTAGAATGTGCTGGAGCCATATTGCTCTATATAATTATGCTAAACACGACTTTTCTGTTTGCAGAATGCTTTGGGAAAAGTGCTGAAAATGGTTCAGTATTACATTTCATTGCTTATTAAAGGCAAAAAAAAATTGTTTTTTCATTTAGTCATTTTTCAGAACTTCAGTTAATACTAATTCTATTAGGTTTTGAAAACATTTTTCGAACTTTACTTTGCTACTCAGGTTTCAGATAGTAAAGATTTTTGAAATGCTCTGGGTGTGAGCCTAAAATGCTAAATTTTACTAGATTTATTAGTGTCTTAAGTGTTGTCTTTAAACTTCAAAACCATAGTTGTTTTCAGCTGCTAATCAATGCTCAAAGACCCATATGTACCAGTAATAGAGTGATAACCATTTTGACTGAGTTACTGCAAAGCTCATGATACAGGTAGTCATTACCTATGGCAAAGAAAAAATTAGAAATACTGGATATCAGCTGTTTATCATTTTTCCAGTGAAACTTTGCCAGTCAAAAGGCATAAGTTGGTGCTCCTCTGAAATATGCATTTATGTACACATATATAAAGTTATATAGCATTTTTATTTAACTTCTGGAAGGTCCCTTCTGTGCCCAGATTTGTTTGTGTGAGTGAGAATGCAGCAGAAAAGGGATGATCTTTTTAAAGAGGGGAGGTTCACAGACCTTCCAACCTGATGCAGATTTTTTTGAAGACACCCTGCTGGACTTTTCCTGTTCAAGCTCTTGACTCATTCCCTATTTTAAGGATCTGCTATGCCCTGAAGGTGTTGTGACATTTTCTAATCCTTCCTGCTGGACTTTGCAGACATTGAGGCTCTCTCACGCTGGGCTGGACTTGAAGTGCATAAGGTTTGAGTTTGAATAAGAACTCAAAACAAAACAAATAAATCAAATATGCAGTTAGCACCTTGACTCTTTTTTACTGGCGTTCCAAGAGTATTTAACTGTGTTCTTGTAAATTAGAAACACTTTAAAGGCACCTGAAAATACCTTGCATACTTAAGATTATTTATCTTCTGTAGATTTTTCCCTTCTGGACTGAGATATCATTTCCAGCTCTCTGCAAGCATACTGCTTTATGAAATAGTTATTTGCCTTAGACTGAGTCAGTAGAACACTTGGAATATAAGTAGCCATAGATTTGCATAGTTTATGGGGGAAAAAAATCCCTGTAACAAACTTCATAATAAACCTTTTGGAAATATTTCATCTACAGTTTGCATTGCTGCTGCTGCTGAGTAGGAAAATCACAGATGTGAATTTCACAGAATTAACTTCATATTTGCAAAAGTCCCCATCCTTACAAAAAATTCTCTAGAGATGGCTTTCTGTATCCAAAGTCTAGAAAACCTGCATGTCAAGTTGTTAAGATGAAATACTAGCTCTCTTTTATTTACTATTTCAGCTTTTTTGCTTATTCTGTTGAAATATTAGCTTGGAAAATTGGAGGAGTTTGATGATCTCTTTTTGGTGGTTTTTTTTCCATTCATGATAAACAGCCGATGAAGCAGTTCCAAGAACATCAAAAATGTCTTTTTTCTTTCTTTTCTTTTTTTTTATTCCTGAAAGTTTATGTAATTGTTTCCTTGAGTATCCAGTGCAAAAGAAATACTTGGACAGCAGCAGGAATTATCATCAAAGTGCAGCAAAGTCTCAGCCCTGTTTTACAGAAAATTCTGTCTATTCAAAGAGGCTACAAAGAAAAAAAAAAGGTAACAAGTCCTTTGATCAAACATTTAATTCAACAAAACAGGCTTCTTTTCTGGTGCACAATGGACAAGCTGCTCTTGGTTTCCACTGATTTGGCTTTAAAAGCAAACAGAATCCCTTGGCTTTGGGAGCTGTGAGAAAGCTCGAGGAAGTGGTGGGTGATGGTTAAAAGGCCACCATGCCCAGTGAATCACAAATAGGTGTAAACTGTGAACACACTGACTTTGTTATTTCTGAAGATGAAACTAGTTCAAGCGTGAAAAAATATTCCCTTGGATGAAATAGAAGGAGCTTGTAGTTAAAAGTGTTTATATACAGCAAAACATGATTCTAAAGGACATTACCAGCTTAGGGCAAAGAATAGCTGATGGATTAATGTGATTTTAGTGGCACTAAGGATGCATTTTCTAATCATTTTATCCAGCAGCAAAATCTGTGTAAGTTCCTACTCTCTCCCACGCCAGAGAGAAACTCCTGACTGTTTTCTTTCACCCAAATTCATAATTGCCTTGTCTGTACGGTAAAACCAGTTTTGGAGTGGTGCTGTAAACAAGATCTCTAAATGAGAACAAAACTAGAAAGAAGAATACTGTTTGTTTTGTGGCACAAAACATTATTTTCAAATCTAAGGACATCGAAGAGGTGTGGGTTATCCTGAAGTCTCTTCCATGTGAGAGTGCAGCAGTCATCCTGATTAGCCAGGCAGGCCCTCTGTGTACAGGAGATGCTGAAGGCCAGGACTTGTCCCGAGATTGCTCATTTTTGTGCACTCTGAGTGACCTGTTATGAACCTGCTCTGTACCCCCAGACACAGCCAAGCTCCCCTTGCCTCATCCTTCAGTCTCACTTCAGCCTGGAAGTGAAGAACAACTTCAATCCCAGGATCTTCCTGAGTATCTCTGTGTGAGGTATCGCTGCTGCTTCCCCTGAAGCCCAAGTGAATGTGAATTTATTACTTCAATCTTTACATTCCCATATCTATAGGAGCTGAAGGAGGGGCCTGGTTCTGTCCCACTGCATCTGCTGAGAAAAAAAGAGTGAATGTCTGATTTGGAGCAGCAGACAAAATAACCCTCCTCAGATATTTATCACTTGATGATAATATTAAAATATTATATTAATAATATTAAGTTATTATTTCAGTAATATCAAATAATAATACCAAATATCACTAATATCAAATAAAATATGAAATACCAAAAATATTTATCAAGATAAATAATTTGAGCTATTTAGGGGTGCCTTGTTGCCCTCTCCCAGCATGAGTTGCTTCTATACTTTTATTCTTTGTTATGAACATAAAGGGTCAAATTCTGCTTTCTGTGAGCACAGGGTTCTCACACTGAATCATAATGAAGTTGTCCGTGCTCAGCCAAGAAAGAAATTAGACTCCTAAGTTCTCAAAAGTTATTATATTTTACCTCAGAACCTGCCATGTATAGACTAAATTACTTTCTTGTATGAATTATTTTAATAAGCAACAGTTTCACATTCACATAACCTCCACATGCAAATAATATAGATTAAAAGTCACTTTCAGGATCGAGTTATCCTCAGCTGAGGAGTGCAGAGAGGTAACAGGTGGTGGTGAGATCATCCTGCCCAGCTGGAACAGGAGCTTTTCTTTCATGTTCTATGGTGAAATGCAGATGGGCACAGAAAACCATGGCCTGTGCCAGCTGGTCATACAGGAGTGATGTAGTTTTAAGTTTTCTCATAGCATATTCAATTCCAATTAAATATTGCAAAATGCTGAATTGTAAATGTTAACCTATCCATGAATAAAAAATGTGGATATTTTATTTAATCAAAAAATAATTATAGATATTCTGACTATTGTATTATTTAAAATATTTCATTTTACATGTGGGCTACAAATTATTGCAGAGTGGGTTATATATATATATATTTTAATATAGATATATACAGAGAATTTTTTCTAATGCATAAAAAATACAGAAGACTGACTATTGCAGGCAACATCCTTGTTGCCATTGTCTGAGTATGGAGAAAAATCAGTTTACATGAACCAGTAGAAAATACCTCCTTTTCAGGAGCATTACCCAACTCTTGTTTTAAAAGAATTTCCTTTGGATGAAAGAGAGCTTTCCTTTTTCTCACTGTCTTTGAGCTCATTGCTTTCATGTGGTGTGCAGGGGCGAAAGCAGCTGTGCAGGGAAATGTGGCTGCATTGGTGGATCTGCTGACAGAGGAAGCTGCAGTGCAGGTGGGGTGATCCCAGTCAGGCAAACCTGTCCATGGTGCCTTGGAGTGTTTCTCTGGAACAGAGGCTGGACAAGGTTGAGAGAATAAAATGGGGATTTATTCAAGGCTTTCAATAGGCACACCTGGGGCAGTCAGAGCCTCCAGAGGCTACACCCAAGGTGGACAACAGTCACGAGCTTTTGGGACAATTATAAGTTTGGTCTATTTAAATATTTAAATAGGGGTTAATTCTCCAATTACAGTTCCAGGTAATGAAGTAATTTACCCCCAGTTTGCTTCCTGCCAAATTCACTTTTGTCTACACTTGTGCAGCTTGAGTGTCCTTGGATTTCAGGCCTAGGGGGATTGTTTTTTTGACCAACATGTGGAGACAGTTAACTATGCTTTATCTGGAGTTTAGAGTTAAGCACCAATGCAGGATTGGAAAATATAAAAGCTGAAACCCTAACGCATCATCCTTACACTGCTCTTTAATAAAATATCGGTAGGGAATGACTGGCCAGCTTCCCCTTTGACTTGCATCTGTCAGCTTTTGGTTGTGACTTTGAGAAGGGATTGGTATTGACTTCCATCAGGCAGTTTGGGAGAGGAGGTGAGGAGCCTTCTCCCCTGCCTTTGTGCCTTTTCTCAGGTCAAATCCTTCCGTGTGAAGTGCCAAGTGAAGGCTGACGTCAGGCAGCGCCTTCAGCACAAGCTGGTGCTGCTCTCCCACGAGTTCCCTCTTCCCTAAAAGTCTCAGATTGGATGGGGAGGTGATGGCAATGTAGCTGGACAGAAACAGGCTCAGTGCAGGCTCAGCAGCCCTTGCAGCTCATTAGTGAGAGCAGTGAGGGGTAGGGACTGCTCAAGTGTCAGTCTGATTCCTTGAAGGACAGATGCAGTGGGATGAGGGATGTGAACTTGGGGGCTCCCTGTGCACTTCAAGTTCAGAACCTATTACTATCTGTATTCCTTGTCCTGGTTTGTAACCTTACAGTCACCTCGCTTTCAAAGCAAGTACAAATTGTAGGAGTGGAAGTGTTAATAGGGGAGCTGGGAATAGGACGTTTTAAATTACATTATTGATGGAGAATATAGCGTATTAGCACTAGGCAGATCAGTTTAAAATGTGAATACATGTTTTTTGCAGTGTCACACACTTCTCCTTGGCAGAGAAATAGTAGGGACAATTAAAACAGGGAGACAGAGATTTCACAGCAGCAATCCTGTCTTCTCTGACATGAAGTGTTTTTGAGTAGAGGCTCTACTTTTACTTTTGGAGGACTCCTACAAGTGTGTGTGTAGTCATGAAAGAAGAATTACAATCTCTGTGTTTTGAGATCTGGATTCTTTCAGCACTCAAGCAGACTTCACTCTCTGAAACTTGTTTCACCCTTGTGATTCATAAGCTAAATCTTTTCTCTGTGCAGGAGAGGTTACAAATAAGAGGTTCAAGGGAAAAAAATCTGAATAAATGTATTTTTATTGCCAAGGATCTCTCTTTCTTTTTCTTTGTTACTGTTACTTAGTCCTGACCTTGCTGGATTTGACACATCATCTCACGTGTCTTACTCTTTTCTTTGAGCTGTTTTATGAAGTACTTTCATTTGTCCCATTTGGCTTAAAACAAATCATATGTTCATGTCCTAAATGTTTCACTAGTCAGAATAATTAAGTTGATCAGGTCTGGGATCATCAGAAGGAAAATCATAGGGTCATTGAAGCATTCAGGCTCTAATGGGAACCTGAGTTCATTCAGATATCAAATCTAATAATTGCTTTACACCTGTACACACACTCCCAGTGAGCGAGTTCACATGAACTGTTCAGTGCTTTCAATACTGTTTCGAGGGAATATTACTTCTGTTTTTAAAACACTAAGTTGTTTGGACTTTTTTCGATTTTGTTCTTGTTTTTATGTATCAGTTATAGCTTAGCTGATTGCTTATCTTTATGCATAGGGAAATATTTTCACATGACAATATCTTATTAAAAGTAGGATATGATTAATGTATTGCAAATCAGATTTAATAGCAGTCAGAAAAGTAAGAAGACTGTCAGCTGAGTTTCACTGCTATCAAACAATTTATTAGCCAATTTAAATGCACTCTATACAATTTAACAGTATTCAAAAGCTGAAACTGAGTCTATATGTGATTATGTGTACAGCACAGCAGGATTGTAGGGATATTCATAGCCATGATTGCTCCTTAAAAAAGGCAATTTCAGAAGAATGAGGTAAAAATCAGTATTACTTTGTGAGATTTTATGGGAAATGAAGCAATAATTATAACTCCTCAGTTTGACTAAACCCTGTGATAAATCTTCATGAATGCCAGTGGTAGAGACTTTCACAAAAATTCGAGAAAAATTTTATCACAATCAAGAATAAAAAAATACTGCCTAGGAGAATGACAGCTATTCATAGCAGATTTCAGTAAATTCCAGCCTCAAATGCTGGTCACAGTGCTGCTTGTTATTGGAGGGGATTTGAACTGATGCAATCGTTCCTCTTCATCTTCTTTTTATTTTCCCACCTTTATAAGTTTACCTCTCAGCTGAGAATTCCAACTGAAAAAGAAATGGAAAATGGCTGTATATGTGCCTGCATTGTACTGACATGAAGGCCTATTTTTCTCTGTAATTTTAAAGGCCAATTACCCTTGGAGGAAAGGAGAAAAATAGATTGATTTGTCTTGTAACCCCTGAGGCAGGCATGTGTTGTCTCCTGCTAAGGCTTTTCCAGTGCAACTCTTGTGGAAGAGCTTTCACTGCACATCCCAAGTGGTGCTATTAACAAAGAAAGCAAAGGCAAATTAAAATATTAAACAGATCATGTAAAGGTTTAAGGAATCTTATCTTATTGGGCCAATTCTTTCTTTGTTTTTTGGGTTGTTTTGAAATCTTAAGTCCCGAGAGTAAGCAATAGGGAAATTTCCTTGAAACTGATTACTTGAAAATAGGGTTTACAAATCCATTTTTCATCCGACAAATGTGAAGCTTCAGCTCTGAATAGGGTAAGTATTTATTTCTTTATTGGAATGATGATACAGATGGCCAATATCCTCAGTTTGGGTTGCAGAAGTGTGACTTTTGTGCTGCCATGCTGTATTGGCTGTGGTCACAACTGGGTTGGGCTGAGGTGGTAAATGTCATCACACATGCCATTTAGCATTAAAACTTCCTACATTATTCCATTTTTGAAGCATTTCTAACACACAGGACACAAATAAATGGGTCTTCTACTGATGTTCTGCATTTTCCTATGACTCAAAGGCTGCAATTAACAGTGCCCAGCAAGCTGGGTCTGAGTGGCAGCACAAAGATTAGATGTGGCTTTGTTCCCTTTTAATCTGAGTAAAACTCTTTTTGTGGCAGGGCTTAAACTCTTTAACTGTCTGTATTTTAGACCTGTGTCTGTACTACAGCACTGCTGGCTATTAACAAATTTATTTAGCAAGTTAAAGAGGATCCAAACAGCCACGTATCTTCTCCGTGAGAAAGTGTTCACACAGAATAGTCTGGAAACCTTAAAATGAAGGTGCTGTGTGTTACCTAAATGACTGAACAGCTTTGAAGGCACTATTTTTGAACAGAACACGACACTCCTGACTCCAGCAGATAACTTAGCAGATGTGTGTTTCTGCTTTTTTCCGGAAAAGGAACCATTCAGCCTTCAGAGACATCCTTTTAAGTGCTGCAGTTCTCCTCAGTGCTTTTTCTTCCTCCTTATTTTTTCTTAAGCCTTTTCTTGCTCCTCAACACCTTATAGATCAATATATTTGTAAATGTCCCAGTAACCAGGAACATATTGTTAAGAAATTATATATTTATAAGTAATGTTTTCAGCCGTACTATTTTAATTTTAGGGACTTTAAAAATAAACTTTTAGAATTTTTTTTAAGAAATAAATTAAAGCAAACACCAAAAACGTTTTGCCTTTTTTTTTTTTTTTTTTTTTTGGCCTAAGGCTAAGTTTCTGTTTCTCAGTCATAACATCTATAAACCCAGGTTATCACTCAGCTTTCACATGAAAGTCTTGACCTAAACCAAAATAAACCAGGATTTATAGAATTTGACCTTACAGCTCCAGGGTTTGCTTGAAATCTCAATGTTTTCTTTGAAAATGATGCTAAAATAACCTTTTTAGCTGACATTTAACTTTGATTGTCAAGAATTTGAGATTCTGTTTAGCAAAAAAAACCCCAAAAAAACCATCTGAGAACAGGAACGTTGAAGCACTTGATGTGTTCTCATTTTTGGTTACAAAAATATCAAATCCAAGTGAATGTCAGATGCCCTGGTGTGATGGTTATAAAGGATTGAGTTCAGATTTTGCCAGGCATGTTTAGCTTGAAATAAGAGTCGTTTAAATACTTAAAGATAATAGAAAACATATTAACTGTATAGTTTCCTTTAACCCAGTTAGGAAAGTGTTTTATTTGCTAGTTTCATCTCTTGGCAATAAGGATCTTTTGAAAAGAGCTATTTCAGAGCCTTTTCTGCAGTGTTACTTTGGCTGTATTTCTCCTATAACTGATTTTTACCTTATTGCTATTTTTTTTTCTCTATAGGCCATAGATTCTGAAAGATCAATTTGAAATCAAATCTCACTGAGATGGACTGAATCTTAACAGAATTGAGGTTAGGAGAGCCATTTTCTCTCAAAAAGGGTTTTGCTCCAGACAGCGACAGCAGTTGTGATGCTCTTAATTTCCTTTCCTGGCTCTTTTCTCAGTTGGGATCTCAAATAATGTCAGAGGGAGAGGCCAGGCAGTACCACAGGCAGTGTTCAGCTGCTAAAGAGGAGCTGGGTGTGGGTGGACTTCCCTGCTGGTTTACTCTGGATCAGTTCTCCTTCTACCTCAGGTTCCATCAGTTCTATTTCTCCCAAATAAAAATACCTTTCTTTCTGGGGAAGCTAAAGGTGCCTGCAGTCCATAAAGTAAAAGAAAACAATAATAATAGTTATTACTGTTGTTGTTATCGGCTTGGGTTGTTCTTCAAGTGGTTGGTAATGTGCTGTTAACAGCAACTGATAAGTTTGCTGCAGTTTTCCCTGTGCTTAGGTAGCTCGAGGAGAAAACTGGAGGTTATCCAGGCTCAAGTGAATTGAATTTAACCTAACAGGTCACAATTTGAATTAGTGACACTCTTAATTATTTAGTTATCCTGATCAGAAGAAGGTGATACTTGTAAAACCAAATTCGCTTCTATTTTTCTATAGAGTAGATACCAATGTCATCGTTATTATAGATGAAGTGTTTGATCCTTGAAATCCATCTGTTGCGACACTTTATCCATTTAAAACCTACTCAGATTAGTAGTTTCCTCATTTTTTTCTGTAATCATTCCACACTTGTAGGAAATGGTCTTGCTTTCCTGACTCTTTTCCCTGTTTTACTTGCTGCAGTGCTTGGGACTGCAAGTATTTTTACTTTGGTTGCTCATGCAAACAAGATGTGTTTCAGTAGGATTTCCTAGTGAACAAGATTTTACATGAATGAAGAAATAAATGTTTGATGTAAAGGCTTTCATTGATTCCCAAAGGCACAGGCCATACAAATTCCCTTACAGCACATATTTCTGTCTCTTTTGCATAGTCAAAACTATTTCAAAAAGATGAAATTTTAAATATTTTATTAACTGCTGAGAGTTCTACCTTCTTGGCTGTGATCATTTTCAAGGCAAGTCAAACCAGTACCTCCTTTCTCTGAGCATTAAACAGCTTTTATTATTATTGTCTGCTGTGGAAAGGTCAATTCTTTCACCTTGGGGAGGTGATTTAGGAGGGGGAAAAGGAGTCAAATAAGCTACCAAGCCCAAGGTAGCAGTTTGTAACACATTTATAATTTTAATATCAGGGCTGAGAGATAATGATACAAGAGAACTTTTTTTCCCTGTTGCAGGATAATGCAAAGTCCCATCACGTACCTTTGAGGTATGTTTTTATAGACTCTGTCTTTTCCATTATCAGGTATCTCGGTGTCATGACCAGTCCATTGGACTGCACAGCATCTATATTATTACTAGCATTGATTGCTCATAAAAAATAGGGTTTATAATTAGAAGAGCATAAAGTTACTACCTGGAAGAATGGATAAGGAGAAAATTAAATGAAAAAGTCACTTAATCTTAGTACTGCAGTTCTGCAAAGTACCATTTATTTTTCTTCTTATATAACTGAGTTCTGTGTTGATAACAAGCTACTGAGTTAATAAATCTGTGGCAGCTATTGAGACTTCTCTTTTAATAACAGAGCTGATGAAGGAGCATTAAGGAGAGGAAAAATAGATTTTGCAGGGTTTATTCCCATCTTGGTACTATGCTGAGTGCAGGAAGACTTGAGCAAGGCATTGTTTTTATAGCAAAATCCATCTGTTTCTTGCATGGTCACCATTGCATTCCAGGGTTATGTTTATTAAAAAGGAACTGTTGATTTGATTCCTCAGCATTTAATTTTATATTTATTTCATTTTCATTTGATCCAGCTAGCTAAAAGGTGAAGAGTATTTTGTGATATAAAAATCTGCTTTGTTTCTAATTTTAATCCTTCACTGCTCTGAGAAAATTCCTTTCAGCAGACTGAGAGGCCACTTCTAAGGTTGTGTGTTCATTTTTGAGATAGATTATAATGTCTGTAATGGGTGTGCCCTGCTTTTAAAAGAAATGGACTCCTAAGATTAAAGTGAGAAATAATTTTCTCTTCCCTGTAGGTGGGGTTACCCAGTTACTGAATGGTGCACACAGAACCTATGATCATGTTTTCTAGTCATGTTTGCATGTTTTCCAAGTACACCTGAGCCTTTGGGCAATGATTTTTTATTTTGTTTCAACTACCTTTAACTTACTCTTGTTTTTTCTCTCCATGCTCCCATAATAAAAGGAATAGTTTTACCATCTATTGATGTTATAGTTAATTTTATGCCAGAGTAGTCAGTCATGTTTATGAGCCAGATTTGCTTTGTGTTGTATTCAGTATGGTCTGTTACATAAAAAGTAAATACAGATGTTGGAGATAACTGAATGTGCATGTGGAAAGTGATAAAAATTTAGTGTTTTTTCAAAATTCTTGCTCATGTAACTGAAAAGCCAGCCCAATCCAGTTTCATATCTAATATCAAACCCTGTGTTTTAACTTAACACATATGTATTAAGAAAATACTTTGTTATTACTGAAGAAGAAAGTTCTAGTTTTTTAACAATTTTGTTTTGTGGTTTTTTGTTTTCCTAAAGTCCTGGCCCAGCTTTGCAATTACAGGAGAAGCTGAGCTGTCACTTGCAGAAAATGTTTGTCTCTACCACGATGGAAATAAAAACTGGAAGGAGAGAATGAAAAAAAAATCAAGAACCAAAACAAAAACCAAACAAAAAAGATCACCAAAACAAAAACCAAACAAAAAAATCAACAGTTCTTAGACTCTTTTAATCTGTTTTTAACCTGTAGAGTTGATGGGCTTGAAACTAGCGTTGAAGGCACTTGAAGGCCACTGAGAGCATGTATCACTCCACTATTTACTCCTGGAGGAGCAGCAGCACATTGGAGTTGATGACTTCCCTTCTTTTGTGCTTTAATTGCCAGTGCTTAGTGACACTGCAACCAGTGGAGAGATTTATTCCCGTGCAAAACAGATTGACTTAGGGTAATTTGAATACTTTATGCATGGCTGGATTCATTAGGAAAAGGAGGCAAGGCAGAACTATAAAAAGAACTAATAATCTTGCTAAAGGAGCCGTTAATTCCCCATAGCATTGGGGACACTTCCACTGAGCAGGGGAAGGAGAGGCTGATTTTGCAGTCTCCACGGGCAGCCTCTGTTCTCTATCCAGAAACAGATCACAGAGATGAATTCCTTTGTCTTACTGAATTGCCTGGCCCATTTCTGGCTTTGCTGGGTTGGAGCGTGGCTAAGTTTGGAGGGGACCTCTGGAGGTCACCTTGGCCACCCACTGTGCCAAGCCTGGTTCCTTGGAGTTTTTCCAGGACTGGGATGGAGTATCTCTGAGGATGGAGACTGCAGCACATCCTGGGGCCGTGCCCAGAGTCCTGCAGAATCAGGAGGAGTTTCCTGCTGGTCACGGTTGTGCCTGTGTTGTGCCTGTTGCCAACTGGACACCACTGGACAGAGTCTGGCTGCAGCCTCTTGGCACCATCTCTGCAGGTGTTCACAGCCATTGCTGGATCTGTCCCTGCTCCAGCCTTGCTCCCAGCACTCAGATTCACCCAAAGAAATAGTTCACAGACTGTGTTTGTACCTCCAGACGTGTTGTGGTCCTGAGGTCTGTGGCCAGCCCCCCACATGGCACTGCCAGGTGGGCTGGGCAGGCAGGGGGAGCTGAATCTTTGGGAAAAGCTGAGGAAACCTAGTGCCTGTAGTGTACCTGGCAGGTGTTTTGCTTGGGAAGTGACTCAGATGCCTTGAGATTTCAGCTTTTATATATTTCACATATTTGTAATCCTGCAGTTCTTTAGTGTGTAACTCTAAACTCCACACACAGCGTGAGCTGCTGCTTTCCCATTTTGGGCAGACACAACAATTCCTCCTAGGTCTGGGAATCAGGGATACCTCATTGCCTCAGCCCTGAGAGATGTAAAAAAAAATGAGTTGGGGGGAGCAAACTTGGGGTGAATGACTTCATTACCTGAAGCTGTAATTAGAAGGTTAACCCCCAGTATGCAAATGAAACTTATAGAAGTGTGAGAATCTGTGACCCATGGCCAGTTTTTTGGGTGCAGACCCTGGGGGCCTTTGTCTGCCCAAAATGCAACTGAAGGCCCTTCAATAAGTAGAACTGCTTTTTATTCCCTTTACTCTGTCTGGCCTCTGTTTTTAGGTAGCCCCAAGAGGCATCAACTTCTTTATGATATTCTAGCCCAGTATAAAAGTCCCAACCCGCTTTTGGGACATCCTAATGCTGCAGCAGTATAGGGACAGAAGTTATGCAGAGCAGCACCTGAACGGGACATGAGGGAACAGCCCGAAACAAAAGAAAACAAAAAATTTTGCATGGCAAGAATTCATTGTCAGAAAGAAATGCAAACCTGCAGAGCACTAAGTGGGGGTTATTCTTCTGCCCCTTTTTGTGTGTGTGTGTATATTCATGGCTTTAAAATTTTATTGTAATGGCATTTAGGAGTGTGGCTGGTACTTGGTGATTGTTTTCCTGTGATAGAGATGTATGTATTATTCATTGCAATAATTACTGTGTAATATTTTATACTAAAAGTTGTTCACGTTGCACCATCAGGAAATGCTTAGGAAGTAGCTGATTTAACTGTTCTATTTTTAACTCTGTACCAAATTATAGTGAGAAGTGTTTGGGCTTTTAGACTTGGAGTATCTACCACATTTTCACCACGGCACTGGTCAGTGCATTGTCATTAAACTTGAAATGTATTTTTCCAGAGATTCTGTGCATAAAATCTATAAAATTTGAAATTTTTTTACCCGGAATGTTATTTATTATGTGCTGTTTCCAAGGGGATCGTGCTTCAGGATTCTCCTAATGCTTTTATCACCCAGCTTCTCTGATCAAGAAAGCAATTTATTGCTGATTGCAGAACTCTTGAACTCAGTCTGCCAGCTGCAGTGTGAAACTTCTCTGATCCAGTCTCCTACTTACTTATTTACATATCATTCAGAATGATTTTCAGGGCTGTTTGAAAACCTCTTGACATTGCATTATCCATGTTTCAAATCTTGTGGTGATTTGTTTTTTACTCTTTTTTTGTTACAGATAACAAACGAGTAACTTTGGAAAGGTCTCGTTCTCGACACAATGGAGCAATTGCAGCTGTATGATTCTTCTGATGCCAAAGAATTAATGAATTGTTTTATTTACAATGAAGTGGATGAGCTTTGGGAAGTGTTTATCATCCAAATTGGCAGTGGTCATAAAGGAATACTGGTATTGATTAAATGAGACAGTGTAAAAATATGTCATTTTAAAGCTGTTGCTAAAAAAATCCACATACTGTATCTTATTACCCCAACTACCAAGATATGTAAACAGTGTTAAACAGTAGGGTATATATCTTATTTTCTTATGTTCTTTCTCTTTTTTTCCACCCTTTTTTGTTTAAGCTGGCAACTCACATGAAAGGAGTTCTAGGGGATTTCTAGGTTATATTTTATATGGGTAAGAAAATACAGTTCCATTGAAAGAGTACAGCTGTGGATTCCATTTGCAGTTCTGATTTCAACATGAAAGGAAAAATAATAAAATTGTACATTAATAAATTCAGAGATGAGCTGGTCTACATTATCAGAATCTTTTTTGTAATCATAAAAAAGCAACACATAGCCCCAGTCAGATTGCTGAAAACCTTATCTCAGTGTAAAGCCTGGTGGATTCAGCTGTTTTAGCTGTCAGTAGGATACACCACATATCTATACTTTCCGTGTTAGGATGATGTGTAGTTACTTATCACTGCTAAAGAGAAAAAAAATTAATAAAACAGAGCATAGGATTTTTCCAAAATGATATCGAGGGGAGAATATGTTTTTAACTGTATCTAAGGAGGGATTTTTTGTAATTGTGCACTTGTATATTCTTTATAAAGATATTTGGGGGAAAGTATGATTGTCCTATTTTGATGATACCTGTGTGTAAGTTCTCAGAGACAAGCTACATGATGAAGTTTTTCAGAACTGCCTCTGAGTTTTTCCTCTGTTTCTCAGGTAAATATGCAGCAGGGTCTCCACTAGTGTTTTTTAGTGCTGAGAGTTTAGCAGCTACCAACACATTTCCTAGCTGGAGCATTGCCCAGCAGTGGCCAAGTCTGATTTTTGGGAAGCTTCTCCTCTTCCGCTTGGTGGCCAGGCCCTTGCACTGCAGTTCCTCAGGTGAGCAGCTGCCACCCCCTGGGGAGCCACTGTCCCCTTTGTCCCCAGGTGAGTGTCCAGCCTGGCTGGGGTCAGGCTAGCTGCCCCATCCTGCTCACTGAAGGTCCATTGCTCACCTGCATGGGATGGAGGATTTGAAGTGGAATTCCAGTGGAACTACTGCATAAGTTGCTGAGCTATGATATTTTTAAAGAATCAGGATGCTCTGTAGTAGCTGGCGCTTGTTCTCAGATTATTAATGATTATCACTGATTGATGAAATTATCGTGGATGCTTTTATTGCCTGGTGTTATGGGGAACTTGGGGTTTTTTTAGTGTCTGTAAAGCCTGTTTGGAAGGTGAGGTGTCATGTGGTTTCTGTGCACAAACTGCTTGCTCTGGAGGGACTTTGCTCCTGGGGCAGTGGATCTTTGCACTACTGCTTGAGCCAAGCATCTTTGTACAGTAAATTCTTTTTGCTTCTCTGGTGAAATGCTGTTAAAACTATCAGACTCGTTTGGGGATAGATTCTCACAATTACAAACTACATTATTGTAAGAAAAGATAGCTGTTTTTCAATCTAGTATTGCATTTTTTTTTTTCAAAACTTGTCTTCAAAGAGTGCAGGGGGTTTGCCCATAGCTCTAAACATAGGAATATCACTGAAGCCTAGTGAAATGCTTGCTGTCAACTAAATACTCTCCCTAAACTGTTTAGGGGTTTTAGTAACAAGCTGAAGAGTTGTATGGTACTTCGAGAAGTAAAAAAAAAGGAAAAAATAAAAAAAGCATGCAACAGGATTTTGTCTCCTTGTTTATCAGTAAGAGCTAAAAATAATTCTATCCTGTTTGTGCAAGGTCAACATCAGCCTTGTATTGAAGCATTGCTTCTTTAAATGGAACTATTAAACTTACAGTTATAAAAATGTGCTTAATGTACAAAGCCAGTTTAAAGGATTAGGTTCATAATGTCTACATAAATCAATAGTGTCTTGGAATTCAGATATTGAAATTAGCATTTTGCTGGGATTTACAAGTATTGGTGTAATCTTTATATGTGAAAACTCAAAAGCTCTCTACAGAATCTTTATAAGACAGCAGTAATTATTAGTGCACAAGTTTTTCATTTCCATGGGTTATATAATTGTTTTTTTTGAAAGCTCTGTGAAAGCTGGCTACAGATTTTCAAGAACCAAATCTTAGGAAAAAAAGGCAAATCCAAAATAACATCATCTGATGCTTCTATTTTACTACTATTTTTTTCATATTTGAAACATTTATATAATTTAATGGACATATCTGTTAGAACAAAAGTGTCTTTCAAAGGAAAACTAGTTTAGAAGATAATTTATGTAAATATAGGGTGCTCGTATTTATGAAGTCTAAAATATTTTCTGAAATTGATGCTGGTCACTTTGTCTTTTGATAGTTTTTCAGTCTATATTAAATTGCAGATATTTTTAATGTTTTTATTATTGATCTAATTTTCAGAGGTGTCACATGTTTATCTAGAAGTGTAGAAGAGTAGCACCTTTTTCAGAAATGCACTTGCCTTATTTTCTAATTTTGAAAAAGTGAAATATATCAGTTAAATTATATTTGTATTCAAAGTAATCCCAGAAAGAAAATCACTGGAGGGTTCATACATAAATTTCTTGCTAATTATGTTTCACTTTCTGTCCTCTGAGACATGACGTTAACAATATACCAGCACATCTGTTTGCATTCACATTTTACTAGTTACAAGTACTGAGAGAGTTTTGGGGTTTTTTTAATGATGTTACACTGTTTACATTTCTTAGTTTATTTAAGAGGAAGATGATTTTACCTTTGCGATTAATCGAACTCAACCTCCAAGTGTCATGGGAATGAAATGTTTCAATCATGTACAAATATACATATCTGTGGCTGAACTGCTGGCTGTACAGATCAGAAATGGGGAGGCACTGGGCTCCTTTAAATCCAGTTTTATGCAGTTTACTGAGAAAACAAGTGCAACACGGTCTGTCATGTATGTTTGTCTGTGATTCAATGGGGATCCTTTCCCAGCACACCAATGGTGTTTGGGTTAATCAAATTATTTGGCTAAAACCAAAACAGAATCAGTGCCTCAGGGGGCACTGGCAAACAGCTCCAGGGAGTGTTCCCAGGAATATTGACATTTGTTCTGGTTTTAGCTGACTGTGGCAACATGAGAAATGTGATCTAAAATGATCTGTTCTTCTTGGGAATTGAGATACAAGAGCATTTCCATAGCTCCCTTCTGTAATATGCAAATAATCATTAATATCTGTATATTTTTGCATTTTTGTGTGTGGTATATGTACTACCTCAGACAAATGCTGTAAAAAAACATAATATTTTCATGGTTTCTATCCAAGCCACAATTCATTAGTAACCTACTTTAAATTCGTCCCACAGCACATCAAACTCTTGAGAATCTGGCTGAGTTTTAGGCTTGGCTCTGGAAACCCTCCTATAGCTTGTGTTAAGGAAACTTTGCAGCGTTCAGCTTTTGCATCCCTCAGGCAAGCCCTGCTTTGATGGGTGCCTTTAGTCCTTCCTGAGAATGATCTAGCTAGTAAATATTTCAAGCTGGTAATAGTTCTGTGGAAGCAAACTTCCCTGTGTATGTAAATGGCTTCTTTTCCATTCAGCAAAGGCTTTGGCTGAGTTCTACTTTGCTGTTTGCCTTCCAAGTGCTGCAAGGTCGGGCAGGACAAGTGCTGAGCAGTGTCCAGCCCATTTCTGATGTGCCATACTGTATTTGCGAGTTTAAATTCATTTTTAAATAAGTATCATAAGAAACCTCTTCTTCTGCGGTATCTCCACACACGCCCATGCATGCGCACGAAATGTAAATAAAAAATAATCTAAAAAAAAATGAATCAATCAAAGCAGATGCAGCCAAACGCCTCAGCTTCAAGTGTCTCCAGGTCTCATAGTGCTGCTTTTGTGCTCCAGGGAGGAAATTGTGTGAGCCTGTGCATCCTGCAGTCCTGCAAGCACCCACTGATGTTACTGGGAGAGTGGGAAAGGAGAAGGACTTGTTCTAGGAGTGCTTTTAGCACTGTTTGAGGTGATACATATGCCACAGAATGTGAACAATAACCTATTACAGTTCAGTCTGCTATCATGCACCATTTGATTTCCCTTTTGGAAGTTATACGACTCCTGATGCCAAAAAAAAAAAAAAAAATTAAAAAAAAATTTAAAAAAAAATTTAAAAAAAGGTGACAAAACTCATGCATTTCTATTTTTTAACAGCTCTGTGTTTGTAAGTAATGTTGAAAATAGGAATTTGATGAAATCACAGCTTGGCCATTGTTTAACCATGTATTCTGAAAACTGTAATAAAGATATGCATACCATGATTCTGGTAGATGCACCAATGTTTTGCTTGCTTATCATGATTATTTCTTATTGAGTACCATCACGTCAAAGCCTGAATTTGCTGTATAAAATCGTCATGCTGAAATTACATTGCATTTTAGCTTACTGCCATTTTATGGATTTTTGTCCTTTTTTTAATCTGAGGTGTCAATTCTATTTGACTTGAATGTGGGGAACAAGGTGCCTTTTCCAATGAAGGAGGACTTTAAAAACCAAATAATCCAAAAAGGTGTTAATTAAAAAAACCCAACATTAAATCATGGTGATACCATTTAATCTTTACAAAAATAACAATAAAAGGGAATCAATGAACAAATCCCCTGGGTCCATATTTATTTTAAGAGACTGGATTTCAGTATAGAATTTTTAAACCGACATATAGTCAGACAGCTATGGCTGACATTTTCCAGATTATTTCGTTCATTCCCAAAATGGTGTTATCAGAACACAAACTTGACAGACTGTTC
Source organism: Cisticola juncidis (assembly GCA_013400215.1). Classification (NCBI taxonomy): domain Eukaryota; kingdom Metazoa; phylum Chordata; class Aves; order Passeriformes; family Cisticolidae; genus Cisticola; species Cisticola juncidis. Next base: position 122,167 of record VXBR01004752.1, on the reverse strand, counting down.
CCTTCAAAACTGTTCATGATGTCACCAGAATAGACTGAACTGGACAACAGTATAGAGAGATAGCACTGAATTTTACTCAAAATTCTAATATTCTAATTGGATATAACCCTAATGAATATGAGCAGCCATGTTGATACAACTCTCCTTAAGTAACTTTTTAAATGTGGAAAAGATGTGCCCAGGGATAGTCAAAGGCACCATATACATATATATATATATATACACATATATATATATATATATATATATAATTCCCTCAAACCTTCTGCAAGTGCCCACAGAAATATTAATTTTATATAAGCTTTAATTCTTGAAGCCTTAATAACTGTGGGGTTTTTTTTAAATAGTGCTAATATCGATTGTAGGAGTTTATTAAAACTGTTGTTGCTTTCCTTAACACCCTCTGCATGCTGATAGAGTATTTGTTGTTTGCAACATTAATGTTTTCATCTCATAATTACTAGACATAGCCGATTCCCTGCCTTTAAAAACTCATCATGTGAAACTTAAAAGTACGCTTAATTGTGGTATCAGGTGGTTAAAAATTATTTCATAAGTTCTTTTTCATAAAACCGGACATGGATTCTGTTTGGGAGAAAACATTTCCAAGGATCTTCAAGTTTCTGTGAATTTAACCAGACACAGTGGAAGTGTCTTTTGAATCACCCCCATTACGTTTGCACAGCAGGCAAGTAACAACAGAGAGCAATCGGGTGTCATTCACAAGAGCACAACGTAATTATTACTTCATTATGGCATTCCTACTCAATCGGATGATATTTAAAGCACACCCTAGTAGAAGAGAGCTCTCTCCACTTGAGGAGAGTGGGAGACAAGCATCTGACTTTTGAATAGTGAAGGATCAACAAAAGGGGGAAGCGGGATGCTGATAATCAGCTGTCAGTCTGAGCTCTCAATCATGCTGGCAAAAATATCCCAAGGAACTTCATGATTTACACATTTGGAAAGGTTGGAAAGCAGCATTTGGAATCACATACAATGCCAGAAAGGACAGGAAGAAATAATGAGGAAGAATAGAATACATACAAAACTGTGTTACAAAGTGATTTCTGAAAGCTGGTGTTTCACAAAGGGGCGAGAACACAGAAGTGCCTCAGAGACAAAACCTGGCTGGTGGCACAGAGAGGCAGAGCTAAGGAGGGGAGGGAGCAGGCTCAGGGCTTACAGTGAGTTTCACCATCCAACACAAGGTGTTGCTCAGCTCTCATCCAGCAGCCTGCAGGGGGAAGTGCCAGATGTTTGTCCGGCAGGGGGACATCAGGTGCTGCACAGCCCCAGAGGTGCTCTGGGGGCGGCAGAGGGCAGGGGTTCACTCGCTCAGCCAGAACCGCCTTCCAAATGTCTAAATTGCATTTTTCTGATAGTAACCATTCTTGCCTGCTGAGGTTGGGTGGCCTGTTGTGACAGGTAAAAGAATTACTAAAGAAAGGCCTCATAAAATCAGGCCTGCTCTGCTGAATTGCCAAAGATAGCCTGTCACGTCTTCTAAGTATTTTGCAAGCTCCCATGTGAAAACAATCTAAGTGTGAAAACTCATTAGCACAACAGTCTATTCTGAGTGTGAAAAACAAATGCACCTGCAATAACAAGGGATTTGTCCCATGAGAATCAGTGAAGATATATAAACAATCCAAGAATAGAGAGATTTGATGGACAGGTAGACTACCTTTTACTAACCAATAGAGTAATTGGCAAGAAAGCTATTAACCAATTAAAGCTGCACATGAGGTCTGTAAAAATTGTATAAAGTGGGTGAAAATAAAGAATTGGCTTTTCTGGCATGAAGAAAATGGAAGCTTAGCAAATTTATTACAATAGTGGCCATCCTCAACACTGCACTGACAAAATTCTGTGCAAAGTTTCCCTGCAAAATTCAGATGAAAGTTCCCATCTTTAAAGTGGAGTGTTCTTTTCAGAGATCACCAAGGAACTGCCATAAGCTTAGATAACAAGTTTCTCTAATGCATAACTTTACAATAGATAAAACTGGAGTTAATTTAAAGGATATTTCTTAACTACAAGGTGGAATTAAATACCTAATTTTTTAAAATCTAGAATCAGAAGAAACTGCTTTGCCCCTGCAGTAGTTCTGCACTCATTGCAAGACTTACATACATGCTGAAGTGCGGGGCTTAGTGCTCTTTGCACTTAGAGTTCCTCCAGAATATGATGGTCATAAACTGGAGTAGGCACAACTTACAAGAGGGGACAAGAGCGTAACTGTCCTAAATAATTCAGCAGAGACTGTTTTGGGGGCTTCTGGGGGCTTTTTGCATCTGCCCTTGTATTTTCCTCCTAAATGATTTCCTTTTGGTAATCTGACTTTTACAACAGCAGCCATTTAAAGAAGCACTAAATCACAGGCACTATAATAATCCCTTTTACACAAAGGAACAATTTAAAAAGGACAAACTTCATTTTTCTGGGTTTCAGTGAACTCTGTCAGGGAATTGTTGTCTTTTGCTATTCATTTGTGTTTGCCTTGAGCTCACCACGTATTTTGCCTTGCAAAATCTAAATTTTCCTGATTCCTGGATTTGGCAAAAGGCTGACATGGTAGATAAAAGGTCTCTTGACCTGTTCCCGTGTGGCTCAACGAGAGATTTGGACTTGCAGCTACTTATCTGTGAGCCACACAGGCTCTGAAGGTCAAGCTTAGCTTCCTGGGATGCAAAATTTGAAATACCAAATGCAAAGTAAAGGGAACCTGGAGGGCGGTAAAAATTCATCTGTTGAACGCCAGCTCTGATGTCTTGGTCTGGTTGGACTGTTGGAAAATGTTGGCCTTTCAATAAAGCCTATTTATGATATTATTAAGATATCTGATAAAAAAGTTATGCCAGGTTTAATTTTAGGTATTGCAAACTGCCAGGATTATTCACTACTCAGGTTTTTGCTGGTGCTCGCTGATTTCCCCATGACTGGCTTTCAGTTTGAGCCAGACTGATGAACACTTGCAGTGAGGAGAGGTGCATTGATCAGAGTAGGTGGGAACTGGAGGAGATAAGCAGGGGAAGCCTTTAATGTAAATTCTTCTGTAAAGCAAAACTATATTTTCACATGTAGTTCCTTGTATAATCAAGGAAGCAAATTATATAAAGCAGATCTTTGATCATGAACATGTTTCCCATGCAAAGTATGCTACTTTTCCTACATTAATATCCTGTTTGCTCCTAATCAAGGCAGAACCTGCAATTTTTGTTACAATGCAGTACCAACACAGTCATCATTTTGTTTCATTTTGATTTTCATCAGATTTGTTTCATGGGGGATCAGTTGCAGGTGCCTGAGTCTAGAGAGGAGCAGGTGTGAAAGATCAGGTACAATCTGATGGCTGATGTAAACCAAAAGATTTCTGTTGAACCTTAGATTTTTTTTCACCAGGGAAGCCAATTTTCCTTCCACTGTGTGTTTTGTCCAGTGTTCTTCCAGCTTGTTCATGCCTCTCCACACCATTTCAGGGGCTGCCCTTGGCAGAGCAGAAAATTGAGTTTCTCGGTGAACATCTGCATTTTCCAACTGGAGAAGCAAGAAATGTCCAACAGAACAGCTGGGGAATTTTCTAAAGACACAAAGTTCAGCAAACTGAAGCAGAGAGGAGATCATCCCAGTTTTCATGCCAGCAATCACTTCACTCCTGCAGGCAGGATTCACCCAAGGAAGCCCTGTGGGCCAGGATGTACTGTTTAAAACATCCTTCACTTTGCTCCTTGAAAAATGGGTCTTAGCTGAGCTACCACCTGAACAAGGTTCCCACTCTGCTGGATTCTCATCCATGCACCCTCCTGTGCTCCTTTTTCTACAAGCTGACACGTTTTTACAATGTTTTTTTCTTCCCTACTCTTCAGAATCATTTTGTGACTGAGAGTTGGTCACAGTGGGGGGAGACAAGTTTTATGGACATCTCTTGAGGAGGCAGCATTGACCAGGGGAAAGACTGACAGAAGTGTCATTGGTTTATTGATGCAGCAGGCCAGGAAATGGAATATTGAGTCCTGAACGTGAGGATTTTTCCTTAGTGCAGGGTAAATGTGTGTGGAGGGATGAGTGGATGTGTGCTGCTCTGCCAGTGAACAGTGGCAAGGATTGCACCCATCCTTGGTGCAAGGGTGAGAGAAGCAGAGGTTTCTATTTCTCAGAAGGCATCTGGCAAAATGTAAATACATCAATCTGTGATTGCCCAGCAGCGTGTGATGGGAATTATTATTTTGGTCCCAATTTATTATGACAGTGGAGGAATTAAAATCCAGTCTGGTTTTCTCTCCCCTAGAGGAGGCAACATCCTGCGTGGCTGAATGTCCTTCCCAGGAAAACTTTCTGAGAAATAAAGAAATCTCATTCTGCACCTCATTCTGCAGGTAGCAGAGTTCAATGCATCTAAATCCACTATCTCTGGTTCACACCTGAAGTTGGGCCCAGCCTTCCTGCAGGACAACACCACAAATATCCAGCACAGAGGCTGACTAAAATCTTTTCCGTATAGCTGGTAGCTGGTTGCAATTTAGAATGTGAGTTGGTATACTGAGATGCTGAAAACTGTAAACAGTATTTGCATTTTGTTATGCATGTTTTGCATAACTTTAAGGATGTTTTCTTTATCCCCAAGTGGGTCTGTTTAGAGCCCATAATGTACTGTGAAGTTCCAGGAACAGAAAAATTTGTTGAGCACAAACAGGCCAGCATCATAGCAGACGTAAGAGTGTTCAAGCAAAGAGTGTTTTGCACCAAAAATGTGTATATATTTGCATTTTTGATGCAAAAAGCTATTTAATCGGCACTGCGAATGGAGCCCATAACTCAGGCAGTGCAGGATTCTATGAAATTGAAAAGTTCTGTGTAATTTCTGAAAAACAAAATCTATTTTGCACAGCTCTAACTATAGCTAATATTTAAACCAATTTAGTCATCAGAACATGATATCATAACATGGCAGAAGCACTCTGAGCTTCTTTATCATTGTAAGTTTTTCATGTCCCTAGCTCTGTGCAGTGTGGTTTTTTAAACATTTTTAATGAAACATTTATCCTATTTAATTGCTAGGAAAAGAAAAAAAGTGCAGAAAGATTGAGATCTGAATTTTAAACATCCTCTTTTTAGGTGTGCTGGTTTTAGTTCCCAGTTTTAAGGGAGTTGCCCACAACATTCCTCTGAAAGCCAAAGTTGAAGTTTTTCATCCCAATCACAGATGTGTCAGAGTTAAGGTGCCTGTTCTAGAGCTTGCTTTGGAATTGCACTCTGTGATTACTGCCCTGAGCTGATTAAGAATTCCAAAATTTCATTCACAAAATCCTCACTTTTGAAAACACTGTTTGATGCAGAATAAGTTCTGTTTTCTAGGATTTGGGAGTCATCATAAATTGGTCCTCTGAGTTAGATGCTCCCGGAAAAGGAAGTGACCTCCATCCCAAAAAGCAGGTTTTAATCCAAGTTAATTGTTACTAACAACTGTTAATTCTTTCTTATGCAAAAAAGAGAGATATAATACATAATATATATTTCTTATATTATAATTTTATATATATCTTATCATTGTATATAATGTAATTTATTTCTCATGCACTCCTCCTTACTCATGTTGATTGATTTTTGTTTTAGGGAACAAGTGTCTCCTCTATCAAAATTCCACCACACATTCAGTCTTATCAGACTGATTGGACAATGCAAACTAAACAATGACTTTATATCCAGTGTCAAGCTCATCTCCCTGAGCTGAGGAGGTGAAGTACGGGTCTGGAAACTGGCCAGGACTCCTCATGCAGGTGGGTGATTAACAGTTGTCTCTACTGGCTGGTACAAAGGATTTCTTGCTTGGTTTCAGAAAAAGGAGGAAAAAATCTCCGTTTTTTTAAACTATGTTTATAAAGAACCCTGTATTTCAATATAGGATCAGAGGAAACATAATTTTAAGTCAAGTCAGTAGTGTGGTTGATTGTTTTTCTATTTTGCACTGACATTATTAAAGTAAAAGGAGATCCTTTCTTTCACAAAGTAAGAGAGAACTACTTTTTCCTTCTGTAAGCAGAATGTCTTGTGTCAAAGGCTTAAGGTATTTTGTAAATACTATAACTGTGTTAATACATTTTGAATTCTGTGCTACGATTGCAGCATTTCTAGACAATGTCATTAGCCTGAACAGGGAATCTCAGTCAAATGTCAGGATCTTATCTGTAAGGTATTTCTACTCTTAAGTGTAGTGCAGAATGTCACTGTCATTCCAATTAGTGCAGCTGATTGGTATTAAATTTGTTTTATTTGACATACTGCAGTATTTTGCTTCAAGCCAGACATTTTGTACACCATACAGAAACACCACATAATAACAACAGACATTAAGGCTAGTGGCAGACAGTACCTCTAAGAATTGCCAAAGAAATCAACTTTCTCATTTTTGCTGTGTTTCAGCTCTATTTGTTGCAGCAATGCTGATAGGTATTTTAGGACAATACAGAGATGGAAACCACACCATTTACATTCATGTGACCCTGGTTTTCTGGGCAGTAATATTAATTTACTTTGCCACGTAAGGACATTCATTTTTAACACTACAGTCATTTGTCATTGTACATTTTTGCCTAGGAAATTGAGAGGATGAAATTTAAAGTAAGATTCTTAATGTTAGTCCCCTTCTTCTCAAGTGACTTCTGAATTTAGCTTGTAAGGCTTTGGAATCCCAAGGGTCAAGCAGTTCTCCTTCCCTGCAGGGATTATCAGTTTATGATAATTCACCCCGGAGTCACAGAATCACAGAATATTCTCAGTGGGAAGGGACCCACAAAGATCAATTCCAGCTCCTGACCCTCCACGGTCACCCTAGGAATCCCTGAGAGGATTGTTCAAATGCTGGGAGAGAAACATTTGGAGAAGTATCAGTCCCTGGGATGACAGGCATTTGCAAGGGATTCTCTTTGTCCAAGGGCTAGGGTGCAGGGAAAGCACCCTGAGCTCTGGGCAGGTGATGTTTGGCCTGACGTTTACCTTCTCCTGTCTTCCACGCAGGGTCTCCACCCTTCTGTCTGATGGTGGTCAAATCCTCAGCACCCAAATAAATATGCCTTGGGTGTCCTCGGGGAAGATATTCAGGGAAGGATTTGAGAACCTTGTGGTTTGCAGAGACACCTGCAAGCTCATCTGCAGTTTTGCAAGAGATGTTAAAGTGTGAATGGACTGGAGCCTGAGCTGCTGTGCTGTCTGCCATTACTGACCATGCAAATCAAACACAAGATGTGCTGGCAAGGCACGGGGGAAGGAATGGCAGAAGAGGAGGAGCCCTCCATCCACACTGCCTATTTTTGTATAAATAGATCTTCCTCCGTCTGCCTGTCAGTCAAACATCATCCACTAGACTCACATCAGGAACATTTATGCATGCCTAACTTAACATTTTACCTTGCTACAGTGCACTTGTATTGAAGAACAGGGCTCAGCTCATCCATCTGATGTTGGTGGGTACAGTGATAGCAGGAGAGAACAATTGCTGAACCAAAGAAACTCCTCACACAGGTAAACACAGCTTTTCTTCCCACATTAACCCAGCAGTGTAATTACACTGATAATGGGACAACTGTCAGATTTTCATCTGCATGACAGATTCCTTGGGATCCCTTTCAGACACCAACCTGGTATAATTTCCATTACAGGAAGCCAGGAAACTTCAGGAATTCCTTGGTAACAAAAAATGTTCTGGAGTAGAATGATAGCAAACAGTTTGAGGGATGTGAGAAAAGGAGGGGGTATTACATACTGAGAATATTTATGTAGAAGTATTTGTAAAAATAATCCTAGAAAAAGCACCTGTCTATGTCTTGAATGTCACAAGAGGAAATTTTCAGAGGATACATTGCAATCTCTTTAAATGATTCCTGGTGTATTATTTATTACACTGGCATTTGGGAAACTATTATTTTTGTTTTCACTTCTTGTGGCTTTCAAAAGATGATGGTACTACCCACATTTTCAATCAATAACATGACATTCTCGGGCATCATTTCTCTGGGATCCAGTGATGGCCAGAATTTCAACCATCATCTTGAAATATCAGCACAGGACTGTTCAGCCAAGTGAAACATCACTTCCCTTTTCTCAAATGTGCAAATCAAACTACATAAAACAGATCGATCCTTTAGGAGACTTGGCTCAAGTCAGGACCTAGAAATTTTCCCATAATTCAAAATTAGCGCTAATGAATTCCTGAAAAGAACAGAAAAGGCTCTTACAAGCTGCAGAGCTTTTCTCTCCCCATGAAAATGTACAGTTATTACTCCCATATTTATCTGGGACTAACTGTTGCTAACAACTAAAAGTAACTAGCAAACTGAAAGGGGGAAAGGACTCAGTCTGCAAAGGAGAGGACACGCCTGAAAAGATTTCTAGGCACTTCTAAGTGCACAGAAGAGGCTTTGCCATGCAGACGTGGAAGCCTGGCATGTCTGAGCCTTGCTCTCAGGCACAGCTGAAGCTGTGCAGCAGTGGCACCAGCACCACACGCTGCAAGAGCAGCCAGGGGCTGGGCTCCCGTGCTGCAGCTGTGTTCCTGGTGCTTGCAGAGTTTTTTGTTTGCACTCCATTTCACCAGGGTGAGGTTGGTCAGAGGCCAGGAGCTGGGGAGCACTGGGGGATATTTGCACACTGCACTGTAGCTGCTGCTACGAGGGAAATATGAAATTGTTTAATGGTGCCAGGAGACCCCAGTGAAAGCGAGAAATCCAAGGCAGACAAGTAATCATCCCTCTGGGAGAAGCAAGAGTTCCCTGCCCAGTGGAACCCAGGAATACGAGGGCCATGGCTTCTGATGGTCCCTCCAACCATGAGGGGTATGAACTGGAAGAACCAGCAGGAGCACAGGGAGATTAAAACAAACAAAACCCTTCTTCATGCAGCTGTTGCACAGCTTTTAATGGAAGTGATATGTGAATGGAGAAGAGCTACACCAGGAGCTGCTGTAATAGGGGTAATATATCCTGTAAATAAACATAACAAAACATCCTGCAGAAAGTATGCACGGTCCTCTGGGATTTTATGGTATAGCTTTATGGACTTTTCAAATGAATATGTATTAAATCTAGCATATTAAATGTATGTCTAATTACTTGTATTTTTAGTGGCTGTTGACAGAATTTATCCCAGCAGCTCTATTTACTCATGTATGAGAGAAGAGACTATTATCTACTGCTTGCAAAGTCTACATCTGTTTTTGTTCCATTCTGCTGCCATGTAGCTTTAGCACTGCGAGCAGGAGTTACTTCATGCTGTCAGAACACATAATCATCCCAGGTTAATTCAGAACTTCCCTTCTTTCTCCCAGCATTACCCTTTTACATCCATTGCTTCCTTTGTTTTGGGTCACTGGGCCAGGCTTTCTGTCTTGTTATCAGAGTTTTACAGTTCACAGTCTGAAACTCCTCCAGTTCTTAAAGATGTTGCAGGCAGGAGATATTTAACCACTGGTGCTGCACAGGTAAACAGAGCCCTCGTGGCAGAAGGTGAAGAATTGTGTTCCCAAATAGGAATGACACAGTGAAATGTTTTACTAAGGCTCATCTAACTGGTATCTGAGGTTTAGAAAATCTACAGTGTCCCTTGCCATTGATTGCCTTCAGTTGTCCCTGGGATTTCAGACCCACTGCCTTTAGAGGCTCTAAGCAGATCACCAAATAACTAATATTGCTATAAATACTGCACTGAGCAGAATTGTGTATCAGGCTCTCCTGTTCATCAGTCTGAACAGAGTTATGGTGACAATAAAGTCCTGACCTTTTGGTCTAACATAGACTTTATCCAACTGGGACATCATCCACATTAGTCAATAAAAAATGGTGAAGAGGAGGGTGTATATTAAATTCCTTGTGAGTTTAGGAGCCTAATCCTGGTTTGAGGTTTTATATCTTAGGTGAGAATCTTGGAGTTGAATTGCTGTGTCATATGTCTCAATAATTATCACTATTTTCTCTTAATACACATCTACAGAAAGATGTATTTCTGCCTCTTGCTATCTCCTTTCATATAACTTGTGGCCCTATCTCAGGCTGGGAAAATAATCTTCCCAGAAGCAGGAGGCAGCATTATCCTAGCTCTGTGTTAACATTCCTCAGAGTATTCCAGGCTCATGCTCATGTTTCCCACTCCATGGAATATATTTATTCAACACCTTTTCTTTTTTTTTTTTTTTCCTTGCTGCAAAATGTACAGACAATCCTTTCAACTGCTGAACTGCTGTATTACAAGAGGCCCCAACCAACTGCTTTTACTCTGGCAAGCTGCTGTGCTTGCTGAGTTTCCTGCAGAGCATGATAATGCATGTAAAGCATGGCTAGGAAAAGCCCACTGGGAAGTGCTGCATCCGAGGGACACGCAGCAGAATGGGTTTGGATGTGATGCCTGTGCTGAGTCTCTGAGCCTAGAAAGAGGCAGTCTTGAGTGTGAGATCCTTGTGAGGATGGGGAAATGTAGGATTTTACTCACTGCAGACACCTCAGTGATCACCCATGGTTTTGAGGGTAGATAAAATAGAAGTTTGGATTTTAAGTATATTAACGAAGACATTTAATTTTTGCTGGTGCTATTGGTACAGTCGGAAAAAACAAAGCTGATCTCAGAGTGGCAGTGCTGTGTCTGCTCTATAAATAATCTGGAAGTGTTCAAGACCAGGTTGGATGGGAATTTAAGCAGCCTGTAGTAGCGGTAGGTGGCTGTGTCCATGAAAGGGGGGTTGGATTAGGGGATCCTTAAGATCCCAGCCAGCCCCACCCTTTCATGACTCCAGGAATTTCAAATCTTGGGCATCTACTCTGGCATCTTTCTCGTTTTCAGTTATGCGAAAAATGTGATATTTAACTGTCGCGGTGCGTGTTTCTGTCCCAGGGCACGAGGCGGCACAGGGGTGCGACACAGTCCCCCTGGGGAGCTCTCACCTCCCCACCAGGGACTCCGAGACTCTCGGCAACGTCTGTCTGGGGCGCAGAGAATGGAGTGGAGATGAGACGGCGCTTGGGGGAGCCGAAGAAGTTTATTGATGGAAAGGTCCCAAGACCCCGAGCAGGGCTCGCGCGGTGGGTTTTGTAGAAGGGGTGGCACAGGGTAAGCAAACAATGAGGATACACGCAGGGAGGAATCTAAGGCGGGGTATACAGAACTCAATCCAATGGGGATAACAGAAGGCAGGGAACAATGCAGGACAGCAAATCATACACCAAGCAAGCGGAGATTAGCAGGGAAAGATCTAGAAACAGGGGCAGGAATACAGGGGATTGACAACTGGGGAAGCAGGGGATTAGAGAAGGGATAAATGCTTAAAACACACAGCACCAAAATTCCCCCTTTCTTTTGTATTTAACCACATTTCTTGAAGCTGAGCTTGGTCTCCTCTTTCCCTGATTTTTGTCATAGCATCTCCAGAAAAAGGATGGAGGAAAAAGAAGAAAGGATTTACTGTTTGTCCTGAGCACTCTGAGAAGAGAAGAGCAGCCACAGCAGGGCCCTGCTTTGCTCACTGTTCATTTTCCATTTCTGTGTCTATTGTTCCATTAAATCTTTAATGCAAAAGCTTCATATGCTTATCTGCTTGATTAAGTATACACTATCTTTCATCTTCATCATTAAACTGACCATAATTACACCAAATTGAATGCATGACCTCTAAGTATTTGCCACAGCAAGTTACCAGAGAAGGACTGGTTATACTTTAATCCACTTCCATCAAAGTTACAAAGATTTAGTTCCCCTAATATAGAGACAGCAATTCACATCAGAAAAAGGTGCAGATAATTGCCATTTGTTACCTGCAATACAAATCAGGTCTGAATCTTCTGTCTGTGTTGGCATGAAAGATAACCACTACTCACTACAGGGAAAGGTGGTGACCTATCAGCTAATAAAACTTCAAAACAAAGCCAGCAAAAAGGATTGACTTTCAAAGTCAATTAAATGAACAAGAAAAACTAAAATGGTAAATATTTTATATATTTTCCAGGATTAACACTAATTAGGTTTCTTGGGTTTTTATTTGCTCTTGTTAATTCAGTCTTGCCAAATAGGCTCATCTAAACACAAACATTTTTGTGGGAAACTGTATCATGTTGAGAAAGCTTAAAAACACAGAAAAGCCCCATATTATTCAAATAGAGAGCTCTTCTACTTTTCTGCTTCTGTCAGATTACAAGTCTCAGATAGACCTGCCTGTCTCCTGGATGAAGTCAGACAGCCCTGCTCCTGTGGAATCAGCCCCCAGACTTGACAGGCTGTAGTATTACTGCAGGAAAACCCAGCTCTTCTTTGTTTGTCTGGAAGGAAATGGAGTCAGACCCTGTTTGTTTTTAGCACAACAAACAGGAATGAATGTCACTCCAACCACTTCTCAGGTAAATGGCTACGTCTGTATTTAACATTTTGACCTAGATGTAATTGGCTCCAATCAATCACTAATTGCTTTCAGTTTAAAGATACATGAGAACTAGTAAAGTGCTGTTCTTTCAAATATTTCTCTGATAGAGCAGCTTTTGTTGGAATTATTCCACAAGAAGCTGTAGGTCAGTGTCTAAGCTACTTTTCAAGAAAACAAAATAATTAAAGTGTATTGTCTTTATCTGGAAACTACTTCTATGAGCTGTTACAAAAGTTTTGTTTGCTACATGACAATTTACTACTTTAGCTCCTAACTTGCATCAGTTGGCACATAATGAGATCAAGTGAGAGCTCAGCCTTAAGCTGTCTGTCTGTCAGCATATTATCTGTTCTGCCATGGAATAGGAGCTAGCAGAGCAGCTTGGATAAATCAGCTTTTGCAGTTGTCATTTTGTACTATGTGGGGACTTTATGGTAGAAATACATTGTCTAGATTAGGCATGGATTGATAGCTGTGCTCTCCAGGAATGATGAAGCAATATCAGAAATGATCATTATCCACAGAGACAGCTTCTTCCAGCTAGTCACTGCCTCACCTTCCATGGGAATAACTTTTCTCCATCTCTTTCCAAAGAGCTGAGCTTGTGTGAGAAGCAGTGAAAAATTCCATCTGTGAGTGCCTTTATACCAAGCTGAGCAGCTGCTGGAAGAGAATCCCTGAAAGCTCTGCAGTGGCTGGACACAGTTCCTCACCAGGTTTAAGGGAACAAGAAATCAGATTTCATTCAGCAGGAAGTAGAAGGAAAGGGTGTAAGTAAAAAAGAAGATAATAAAATCCAGTCTCTGTAAAGGTGAGTGAGATGTTGAACATGTCGCAAGACCGGAGCAAAGGTTAGAATTGGAATGTAAAACATTGTACAAATCCCAGCCTCAGTTTCAACCCCAGTGCATATCAGAGCAAATTGAGGCTGCTGTAATTTAAATGGTGGCAGTCCCACACAGTGGAGTGTGGAGACCTCTCATTTTCCATGGCTGGAGTACTGCCTGGCTTGGGAGCCCACCACGTAACACTGAGCAGGAATCCTGTGAGCCATGGTATGGGGGCTCTCCTCTGAATTTCCATGCCTTTTCTATTACAACACTTCATTCCCTGTAGTAAAGACACAGAAAAAAACTTAAAAAACCCCACATTTCTCTTAACTTTAAAGGTATTTCACATTGGCACTTTCTGGTTTATCTTGATCTCTCAGACCAGATCTTGTATTGTCTCCCTTTCCAGCTGCCCCGCCTTTGAACCTATCTGTATGAAGAGCTGGAGTTTAAGAAATTCTGTTCTTTTGACTTCTTAGTGAAGACAGCAAAGACCACTGGTGAGTTTGTCTGCAGTGAAACATGCTGATGGTGAGAATGTATTAGATTACTAAAGCTGTGTGCATTTTATTATACCAATAATTACATGGAAGTCTGCACCCACCTCTTCATATTCTGTTTTCACACCTCTGGGACCCAGAAATGCTGGATGGACACAATCCCTGTTCTTTGGAGCACTGGCTCAGGTAAAAACGATTCTTACACACGGAGCAGCGACTCCAAGAAAAATCTGATTTCATAGCTGTCCATAAGAATCCTTTGATTTGAAAATGCTGGTTTTCCATATGAGATAACTGAAGCATGAATATTTCCACCATGATAAAAGATGAATCAGCTTCCCCCAGGAGCATCTCCCAGACCCGTTGCCGTCTGTCAATCCAGGGCTCTGCTAAGCTGAGACTGCCATTCCTGCCAAAGTGTGATCTGGTTCTGAGATGTGGCATGTGGGCACAGAGATTAAACCTTCTAATTTATCACTTATGAATTAAGATGGGATTGAACATCAGAGGCATCAAAGTGTTTTTTCCCCATATCACAAACTGAAAAGGTTTTTATGGTATTTTGACAAGGCACAAATATAAGAATCAAATCAGGCAAAAATTGTAAAGAGGTAAAGCAAGAAACGAAATCAAATGCTGTAGAAGCTGAAACTTGAAGTGCAGGGATTTGATAGGAGCCTCTTTTGTACTCGTGTAAGAATGAAATAAATACTATCTGGCAGCATGTGTGGCAGTGTGCTGAGAAAAATAGAGAAGGTACTCTCTAACTCAGGATGATAAGATTCCTGACCCCATTTCTTCAAATGCTTGTTGTTCACAGTCTGGGATCTATTGTTATTTTTGTAATGCAGATGAGAATCAGGTAAAAGTCTTACTTCAATTCATTACTACATTTTCAGGGCTCATCTGGGAGCACATTGGAAAGCTGAACTCCCACCTGAAGGCCCCAATATTGCAGGTTCTTCCCCAGGTGTCAGGATTTAAATGCAGCCAAACACTGTTGGCTTTAACACCAAGTAAATGGAAAGACTTCTGACCCCAGTCACCACCCTCATGCTGCTGTTGGTCTTGATGTGGTCCTCACAGAATTATTTCTGGCATCTCTACAGAAGCAGAGCCTGCCCTATACCTTGCAGCTTGAAGTAGGATTTTTTTGTTTGTTTACCTAATTTCCACCAAGCCTACGAGAGGAAGGAAACATATGGCTGCTATATATAGGAATTATTTCTCTCCAAATAAAGTGCAGCTACCTGTGGACTCAACAAAGCAGCTGTTTAAAGATCACACTAATTTTTGAACGAGGAAAACAAAACGTGATTTCAGGATCTTTGTGCAAGTCAGCAGCATCTGTGTTTAATACAGCAATCAGGCAGCACTTTGCTTTTGCAAAAGCAGAGGATTCAGTTTAAACCTTTGGGATTTCAAACTAATCAAATTAAAGATCAAGCCAGGGATTGATGCTTTAAAGATGGACACTGATGTAATTTTTTTTTAATAGAATGCTGTTAGAGTTGGGAGTGAGACACATTCCCTTGTCATGGTCCTTTTTTTACAAAACAAGTGACATTGAAACAATATTCAGACATTGCTGAGTAGACTCTTTCAGCAGATTGAGGGGATTTATCAAACTGTTGCATTTATCTCTCTGGCAATCAGTAAGCTTGGATACTCCAAAGGATGAACTTCAGAAATGGCTACTTTTGCAACCACATATTCAGCTGCAAAACTAAATAAGTGCCAGCACACAGTAAAAATGGATATGGTTTATATAGGAATGGCAGAGATAGCATGTGCATGCTAATTATTTAAATTTTCACACACTTTTGCTGCATTTTCCCATTCCTACCTTACTGAAGATGGTCATAATCCCATTGTGGTGTAGATGAGAAAATGGACAAATAAAAAGAAGAGTTGAAATATTGTTCAGTTACAGAATCATGTTTATCAGTTCAGTAGCTGCTTTCATATTAAATGTTCTTTTTATTTGCTTGTTGTTAAACAACATTTCAATATTATGAAAGATTATGAGTTGGGAAAAGCAGAGCATTCTTTACACCTCTTCTACACTGCTAGAACATTACTGCAAATAAATTAGAGAATTCACTTTGCTGGTATTTGGTTTAAGGCTTTTTCTTTCAAGTGAAAGAAACATCTTAAGCAAGCTGCTTGCCATCTACAGAAGAGTTTGTAATATGTAAAGGTTACATTGAAAAAAAATAGAACATCAAATGCAAACTCATTCAGGCTATGATTTTTCTTCTCAGAGCAGCCCAGCCCCTTGCTGTGCATTCCAATATGCAGCCCAAAAATATGTTTATTTCCTAGCCTAGTGCGGGGGGTCATTTCCCAGACCTGGAGAAGGATTGTTCAGAACTCTTGAAACTCCTAAGAAAAAAATTACTATTTTGGTCACACTAAGACTTTTGCCTCTCCCCCTTCCCATCTGTTTTTAAATGTCTGGATGCTCAAATATCCCTGTGGGAAGGTGCTGAAGGAGCTGCTCATCATCGTGTGGTGACGCAGAGGAAAAATGTCTGGGGAAGGCTGGCTCTGGCACCTCCAGACCTCAGGGCAGGGACATTTCTGAAAGGTTTGGATTCCTCATTCATTGCTGGTTCCCAAGCACAGCTCCAGCTTCTGAAGGCTTTACTTCCAGAATGCAGTTTTAATGAATAGAGTTTAGCACAAGCTTTATATTTAGCTTCCCTTGTAATAAATTATTTTGGTGCTTCTGAATTCTGTGGAAAGAGGATTTTATTTTTAACGGGTTGGAAGATATGATCCATGTTTTCTGGTAAGATTCCCAAAGTCTGAAATGGGTTTGTGTTGGTGGAAAATGCCATTGAATTTTACCTTTTGTCCTAAAGATTACAAAGAGCAAAATTTCTTTTGACCAATTATCAGCTGATGATGGTTTATGGACTTTTTTCATTCATAAGAATGAAGCAGAATGTTTGCAGGCCATTCTTAAATCTGGAATAATGTTAAGTAGTAACTACAGAAATGCTATCCAAAGAGGGGAACCTCCGGATGGAGATTTTTTTTTTTTTTCAATTACATAGGTTAAGTAAGACTCCACATTCGACTCAAATATGATAGGATTCATAATTTTACACACATATATCACAGTTGTGTTCATAAATATATAGACACGACTATCAATCTTGTGCACAGAACTGTTCAAAACTTTTTCTAAAAAGCCAAGTCCTTTACAGAAAAAGCAATTCCCTGAAAATAGGAATGTTCATTTTTAACTAAATAAATCAAGCTAAAGTAAATGTTGTAGATATTTATATTTTTATTTGAATGTTGATAATATATAAATATTTGCTTTTCAGAAATTATTTTGATTAATCCAGCTTTCTGTGTGCTTTTATTTTGTTTTGTGATCTATTTGAATATTGCTGAATTAACTCTTAAATATTTATATGGAAACCTTTTAATAGCTCAACATTATTAAGATTTTGAGATTTCTCTCAGATTTCCATCCTTTTTTTTTTTTTTAAATGAAAAACTGATGTTGAATTCTATTTTTACCCAAAGTAAATATTAACTTGAGTTTTTCAATTTTGCCAATAAACCAAATCACTATGTGATATAACCTTGTTGACACACTCAGAATTTAGTTTGGTATACACAACAAACACTATCTTGAGCAATGGTATTGAGGATTTTTTGTGCAAGTGCCTTAAGACTTTGGTTTCCTGGAGGTTGCTCACGTATAAATTCAAATTGCAAAATTCTAACAATCAGTGAACAAAACTGTGTAAAATCATTTAAAAACTATCTCAGCTGATTGCCACAATTTGATTCAGTAAATACTAAATACAAATCTAAAATTTCTTTAGGTTGTAACTTCTTGTCAATACAAACTCGTTCCAGCTTGTCATGGCAAGGCTCAGTTTGCTAGCAGAATGCATTTTTCTGTTCTGATAATAAACTACTGCTCACTGGAAGGTACTGGAATCTTACAGAGAAGCATGAATTTGAACAGAAGGCAATTTCTACGCTGCTAAATGTGAAATCATAATGCTTTTGCTACATAAACCAAGCTTATTTCATAGCACAGAAAAAAATCAAGTGAAAACCATGATATATTGAGTCACTGAAGTGAATCAATCTTTAAGGAAGCCTAAGGTGTTAATTTTAAAAATCTTCCTAAATATTTTCTCTGTAGAACTCGGTTTTGTATGTAGTGTATAAATGGTGGCTGTTCTTTCTCAGAATGAAGTTTTGTTTTCTTTCAATCCCTGGGTTGTGGGGATGTTTTAAAGACAGTTCTGCAGCACACCAAGATGGGAAGAAAGGCAAGGAAAGGAGAGCTTTGCTCAGAACGTTCTGTCCAAGATGCTTCACCCAATCTTGGAGATGTCCAAGATGCATCACCCAGCCTTTCGTCCAAAGCAAACAAAACTCCCAGACCTGCAGAGGGACTGGGAATTGGTGGCTGGAAAAGCTGCTTGGAGGTCAACAACAGCAACTAATAATTGGTGCCATCTCATCCCACTGCTGGGACCCGTGCAGGAAGTTTTGGCACAGGGGAAGTTCCTTTCCCTGGCATGGTTTGAGTCTGAAGAAGCGATTAGCCGAGCACCTCTAGAAGGGAGCATCACATCTCTTCAGAGGAATCTGTGCGGAGAATAATCATCAGAGAGCTCACAGAGAGCTCTGTGGGAAAAAGAGAGGAAAAACAGCATTGGAAAAGAGAGAAAAACAGCATCAGAAAAGCTCCTTCTGTTGAAAGCATTTTGTTTGACTACCCAGGGTTTTCAGCTTGCTTAAATTACACCCTGTGAAAAACACACAAGAGGAGCTGGTTCAAAGCAGATTTTCTCCATCAGGTGGAAGATTTAACTCCTTAGCTGGGCAGTGCAGAGCATGACTGTCCCATTCCACATAAATTAGAATCAGGGATATCAGCAATGGGTGCAACACCTGACCCAGGCTCATGCCAGAAAAAAGCTCTTTTTCTGAAAAGGGAAAAATTTCACTCCTGCAAATCGGGAATTCTTTCAGGGTAAATGTGATGAGACAAGCACTGAGATTCTTTTTCATTTGTAGAAAAATAGCTGTGAGATTCCTGTATGTTTTCAGAGAAATAGTGACTTGTAGAAATATTCTGAGCTCCCTGTGCCCCTTTTCTTGTCTGCCTTTAAAACTGTAGATCCCAAGAACACAGACTGAGGTCAGCAGAGCAGAGAAACTGGCTGCCTGTGGCAGAATTTGGCCGAGAACATGAGATTTCCATTCTCATCTCCTGTGGGAGAGAGGAAGGTAGATATTTGCTCAAGTCTATAACTTTAGATGTGGGGGGTTTATGCCTTGTTAATAATTTTGGTGTTTTACAAATGTTTTGAATTAAATGAGATTACAGGGGAAAAAAATCCATTCTAATTCAATCAAATTAAATGTAATTAGATTTTGTATTAATTTTTTCAGTGTCAAATTTATTACCTTTAGGAGGATTTGTAATATAGCATAAATTGTACCTCATAATAAGGGGTTGGAGTAACAGTGAAATGAGTTTTTATTTTATTAGACCTTACAATTATGAGAGTGATTAATTTCTTCTTTAAAAGGTTTTTTCTCTTACTTGACAAGTCAGTGTTTATGAACAAAACTTTTAAATTTAGTTACCATCACACCACTCTCAAAATCAATAAATGCAGATTTTTGCTATGCACGGTATTTGTGCTATTTTTAGCCTTATGACACAGAAAAGAAAGAGAAAATTAAGATTGGTTTGCTCCTTTCTGCTTCCCTGGATGAAGCAGAAATTCTGCCTATTCCCAAGAGCACTAACCAGCACACACATTCCATTTGTTAGGGAAAATTTTCCTTTGGTAGCCAGAGTTTTAGGATGCAGGCACAAAGCCAGAAACAGATGCATTTACTGCATTTGCTGTATTTGTGCTGTTGGTGGGACAAGGTTCAGCTTCTGTACTGGAGATATTGCACAGATGCAATGCAGCCGTCGTCCAAGCTGTGATTCCAAAGATCCAATGAGGTTCAAACAAATTTAGGCCATTTCAAGTCATAGGAGCAGCTTGTGAGGTGTTGTTGTCAGTCTGCCCCAACAGAAATGACTTTGCTGTGCTGGAGGTGAGCTGGGCATTGTGTCAGACCTCTGCTGCCTTGACTGAATAGTCCTTGTTCCTCCTTCTCCTGAACCATGAGGTCTTTGTTCTCTTGTTACTGAGCATTCTTTGTTTTCTTGCCCTACACCTTTCCTGTGCTGTCCCCTCTCATTTTTTGGGAAGACCTTTCAGTGATGCCTTGGAAAGGCTGACCTGAAACACAGACTGGACAGAGCTAGAGAATAAAATAGATATTTATTGAAAGGCCTCTAGGACACACCTTGGGCAGAACAAGAGCCTGGCCAGGGCTACACCCAAGGTGGACCCAAAATGGGCCCAAAATGGTCACAGAATGGACAAACAGTCACAAGGTCTCACACTTTTCTAAGTTTTAGTCCATTTGCACATTGGGGTTTAATTGTCCAATTACAGCTTCAGGTTGTGAGGTCCCATCCGTCTTGTTCCTCCCTTCAGCCCACCCTTGCTGGTGCTTTTGGGTCTGAGAGTTGTCCTTGGTCTCCAGCAGGAAAAGGATTTGTTTTGTCTGCCTGCTCTGTGAGGAGAGCTGACTGACACTGGATGTGAGGCTCAGAACTGCACCCCTGGGCAGCACAGGATCTGAAACACATGAAAGCTGAAACCTAAGGCATAATCAGGATGTTCCAGGCCCTGCAGTAAATCAGAGCCTCTGCCTTTCATTTCTTCTGCTGCTTCTCCTGCACAATTTGACCTTTGCCATAACTTCAACATTCCATTTCCCAGCTTTTAGGGAGATACTGACCACTGCTCGTTGAACGCAGGTTATCAGGGAAGGTGGATTTCCAGTGAGGACTTTGGCTTATTTCTAGAACAGGAACAAATATTTTTACCAGCTTTCCTTTGTAGATTCCTTAACTCACCATAAAATACTCTCAAGATTGGATTCATCAGCTCTTGCCAGGCCACAAATTACTATAGATGAATAATAGATGTCCCCCACTCTCAGGTTTGCCTCTCTTGCCTCAGCCTGGCCCTGCTTCCAAGTGGGTGCTGTGCCTCTTCAGCTGCTGATGAAAAGCAAACAGCCACCAAGGTGCTGTGAGTGGCACAAATTTATCATCCATTCCTCCATTCCAGGGATGCCTTGCATTTTTGAAACTATTTTCATTCCTTTTGGAGCCTGGAGACCGGTGAAGTAATAATAGCTTACCCTAGGAGCAGATTTCTTAGTAAACACTATACCTCTGTGAAAAAATAGCTATTATTGTGTTCCAAAGGAAGCCAAGGAGACAGATTTATTGGACTTGCTTTTTTAGGTTGGGGTTTTTTTTCAGTTGATTGGTTGGAGATTTTTTTGTGTTTCTTTTGTTTTGATTTGTTTTGTTTTGTTTTCCTTTTTTTTTTTGCTTTGTTTAAGTCAAAACATTTTTTTCTTTGTTAAAATAAATAGGTTTTGGTGGCATTTTAATCCACCCATTCCAGCAAAAATGAGCATGATTTGCCTTTTCTGGGTAACTGTAATTGTCATTTGAGATTTTTTTGTTAACTAGATGCCCTCATAACACAGCTTGCATCTCTATATCTCACAAGTCAAAATTACAGTCTACTGAGAAACACTCTCACCTTGCTCTAGAAGTCACACATCTTGGTAAGGAGGAAGCTTAAAGCTTATTTTGGAACTCCTGTCTGTGTCCTCCCCTGTAGCTGAAAGGACTCACTGTCACTAGCAACTGGAGATCTAAGAAAAGTGTTTCTATTTTGATACCTACACAGCTGAACACAGATCTGGGAATTTTATGCTTTGGGGACACTTAAGCTACATGTAAAAATAGGTGAAACTGAATCAGTATTATAAAACAAAAAATGGCATTTTGTGTATAAATATTAGTGGAAGAGTTTAAATATTTGGTTTCACATTGGTCAAGCTAGTCTATGCAGTCTCAAAAACCAGCGTAGAAGTGACTGATGGCACATAAAGCATCAATGCATTTTAGGCATCCATAATCGCGCTCCTCTTTTCACCTAATTGGGCAACCCCAAGTTTCTTCCCCAAACTTCAGTATTGACCTGCAAAGGGAGAGGCACCAGTCCTGCAGTGACATTAATGCAATGAATAACAATTGGTATCACTAACAAGTGACAGCTCATTGCTGCACAGCTCACGGTGCTCTGCATGTTCAACTCTTCAGGATACAAATCCAACAGCAGCTCATCAATAGCTACAATTGATAAGGCTTCATACAGATTCCAGTTAAAAATCAGCAAGGATTTGTCAGCAATTAAGTGCCAGCTGTCCTCTGGATTTACTGATGAAGAGACTCTTTGGTGGTGACACCAAAAGTGTCATCTGGATCAATTCCCTTTGTTTGATAAATTGGATGATAAGGCCAAAGTAAAAAAAAAAAAAAAAAGTTTGCGATGATATTTTTCTTAATAAGAAATGCAACTTATTTCTCTTTCATCTTGCAATGAGGAGTTCACAACCAGGCTGCTGAGGAGCCAATGTGATCTCCTGGATGTCTGTGTGTGTCTGAGTTATCATATAAAAAAGTCCTGCCAGTGTGGTGTTATGTAGGTCTTAATTATAAGGTGCCTTTCACACCTCTGATCAGCTGGGAGAATTCTTGTATTAAGTCTAATTACTACAAGTATTCCACACCAAAGCCCCCATAATCTTGTTAATTCAATAAAATGTCTTTCTGTGTGAGCCAGCTCCAAGTGATCTTCTGCACAGATCTATTCATAGTTACAATAAAGAAGCAGAGAAGGTATTGTAAAACTATAGGTAAAAATGGATGAAAGGTACTGGGAAAGGCACTGTCTTTACTTGCAGTTTGGTTATTTTGAAAACCTAAAAAAAGATTTCAGGGGGCCTAAATGTTGAGAAGTCTGGGGAATCCAAGATTTGAGGAATCTTCAATCCTTTTGATTTTGAAGTCAAACCGTATTTTCTTCCTATTGGTCATTATTATTTTAGGAGAAGGTTGGAGACCTATTACAGCTGGAGTTGTGAGTTATTGCAAGGTTAGAGCAACATGCATATTTTGGATATTTAATGGAGAACCAAAAAAGATGAATTAAATTACAGGGCTTCTTGTGAGTTCTTGTCTATCAACCCAGAAAATAATTTCAACCTGTCAGGGAAAAATGAAAACTGGAGTCCTACTCAACAGGGTGCAAAATTGTTGCTTAATGTAATAGCAAATAAGCTTATTTTGCACTGTTATTGAGGATGAGTGATTTGCACTGCTATTTAGGATGATTTGTTTCGGTGCAAATGAAATATTTTTCAATTTCAGAAAAAAACAATCCAATTATATTTTAGGTCCTTTATGCAGATAAAATATCTGGGTGAATCCATGGATGCAGTGCTCCTTAGTCATAACTTCCCACTATGCCCCAGCTTGGGACATGGAACTGAAACAGAGAGGCTTCCACTGGACTTGTTCCTGGGAAAGCAGTTTTTCAAAACTCAGATTTTACAGAATCAGTTATGGATTTCTGGGGTTGTTTCCAGGGGAGGAATTTTTTTAACTGGAAAAGCAGGTTGCACAGAAACAGGGAGGTTTTTTGATTTAGTTGAGAATTCATGACTGCTGATATTTGCAGCAGAACTCAAGGAGCTCATTCCCTGATGTACTCTCATTTTCTTTGCATCAAGAGAGAAAGCTCTGGGAGACTGGGAAGGCAGCACATTCCTCACCTGCCAGGTGGACCAGAGGATTGTCCAGTTAGCTGAGCAACCATGTTCAAACAGGCTATTGCACTCCACTAGAAATACCAGCAATCCCAGAGTTTCAGCTGGATGGAAATGCAGCCACGCAGCAGCCTGGCCTCTCCCTGTTTATATACATAATTATTTATATATATAAACAGGGAGAGACCCTGTTTATTATATAAACCTCTCCCTGTTTATATTCCTGCTGTTTTCTTGGCAAACCTTTTGGCACCTTACTACTTCTGCAGCCAAGCTGGCCTCAATGCAGTGGGAGAAGCAGAAAGTGGATTGGCAAATCCAGTAACAGTCCAAGCTCAGGCATTTCTCCTTTCCCTACCCACACCATCCCTGGCACCTGCTGCCTGCAGTCTGTCCCTGACTCCTCTTTCTCCCCAGCATAGGAATACTTTTGGGGGTTAGCAGGGAACAGCATGAACTATCAGAGCTGTCATACTGATAATTTGTGCTCTGCTAATAAAATTCACACGTTTCGGTCTCAAAACGTGCTACCTATACAGAGCTGCCCATCTTGTCCCTCACATCATTGCCCAGAGAGCTGGGTGGTGTCTTGTTATGTATTATTTTATTTGAGAATACTCAGGTATGTCTCCTAGAAAGAGTAGAGCTTAAACATTTTGATTTCTTACAGAAGTTTTGATTTCATCTCTCATCTCTAACTTTATAGGGCCTTCCCATTATCAGTACAAAGCTTCAAATAACAAAAAGTGTGGAAGTACCTGGGCTGGAATTCCCCAGGAATTTCGAATGTGCTGAGTGATTTAGATCACTGACTACACAAGTCTCTGAGGAATGTCTCTTGAGCAATTACACCGCCCTAATCCCTGCAGCTAAGAAATGTCTTTTGTTTCTTTCATGTTTCCTTCTAATACCACTGCAAAATACAAGCAGGCAGTGAGGAGACAGGCTGCTGTAGCCTCTGCCTCCTCCTGAAGGGGATTTTTCCCCTGATCAAATGAGGAGTTCTGATAGTTGTGGTGTGTGGTGCTCTCCCTTTACCCTGGGTGACCTGCAGCACAACCCTGCTCACCCAGGGCACTGTGGGCTGGAAGGATAAAAGGATGTGCCAAACTCAGCCATGGACAGCTGTGCAAGGGAAAATATAGGAAGGAACTCCTCTCTGCAGAAAGGTTCTTAAAACCCTGCCCAAGAATTATTGCACCTCTGTGTAAAGCAGGGTTTCCCTGCCGGTATCCTCTGCCGAGGAGTCATGACCTCGTTCCCTGTAGCTCTAGAGACACATGACAGAGTTTTACCTTTGGATGTGGTGCTAAGGAGCAGGCTAATTTTAGGAAAACAGAGTTTCATGACACCACACTTTCGCTAATGAAGAGTTTACTTGCATAAAGAAAGCTTAGCTAGCTCGTCTTCTCTCAAAAAGTTTTCATTTGAATCTATTCTCTTTTTCCCGGTAATTTCAAACCAACATTTTTTGTAAGTAGAACTGAAGGATTTTATATTCCCTGCCAGGAGGAAAGGCATGTGCTGCCACTTCAGGTGACAACCTGGGGCACCACTGAGGCTGACAGAGCTCTGACCTTTCCTCCTTCCCTCAGCCTTTGGTTTTGCCTGCTAGCTCAATTAAGCACCTTTCTAATTCAAGTGCCCACGATGAAGGAGAGCTTTTGCAGTGCTTGATGTGGGTATGTAACAGTACAAGTGTTTCCAGCATTTATGCCAGAACTGAAGTTCCTCATTTGTTGCTTCCCAGGCCCTCCAGTCGAGTGTGATGAACTCAGACACAGCCCAGAGGACAGACCTGTGCGAGAGACATGAAGAACTAGAGCTGAATTAGTTTATGTCTTCTCTCGATGGCTGTTGAAATCCACCCAGACAGAAACAGAATCGATTTCCAGAGCCCTGGAACTTAGAAATCTTGAGGTTTTATTGTAAATGGCCAATTTGGGGGTGGGGGTGGGGGGGAACACACCAAAAACAAACAAGAAAAAAACACACCAACAAAAGAAACCCCCCCCCCCAAAAAAAAAAACCAAAAACCAAACCAAAACGAGACCTCCCCCCAAAACCCACAACCTCCCGCAAAAAAACCCTCCAAACAAACAAACAACCTAAACAACAAAAAAAAAACCCCCCCCCCCAAAAAAAAAAACCAAAAACCAAACCAAAACGAGACCTCCCCCCAAAACCCACAACCTCCCGCAAAAAAACCCTCCAAACAAACAAACAACCTAAACAACAAAAAAAAAAACCTCACACAATAACCACAAACAAAACTGGAAAGATTTTTCTCAAATTATACCCTTTTTTTTTCAATCTATATTTAACAGATATTTAACAGACTAGTTTTATACAGAACTTGAGCAGGTAACAGTCACATTTAACCACTTTTGATGCAATTTCTCTAGGAATGAAGCTGTGCAATCCTGGCTCCCCATACTCACCCTAAGCCTACCTGTGAGCTGAACTCGTTGTTGTGACTAACTGAATGTGAGCAAGGGAGTTGCTCTTGAGAGCCACAAGACTTAATTTACTAATTTATTTTACCCAATTTACTAGCTGAGGAAAAAAAACCTAAAGCTACAATGCGATCATTTTTGTCAGTCTGCAATTAATTTGTTGTTTCCACAGACAATGGAATGGTTTCCACACCATATTTAAATTTTAGTAGCTCTTTAATTCTTTGTGACCCTAAGAATTTTCTCTCTGCTAACAATACACTGTAGTTTATTTCTGTTGGTTTCTGAGGCATTGTTCAGTTTCCGGTTTTGTAACAGCATTCTATTAATTTATCCCTTATTTATACAGATCTCCTTATTTGTCTTTATTTAGCTCCTGAAAAAATTTTTTTAGTGCATAGTCCTCTCATTTGATATTTCATTCAACGTTTTTATGTAAGTGACATGATATAACATTTTTCCTTTCCCTGCCTCTGAATTACTGAAGATTTTCTCAAGTGCTTTTGTCCTAAATGGATGTTATAGTCTTCTTAATTTTGTGCTTATTGCTGTGTACCCTTCAATCACAGTTCTATAGTTCACTTTATTCTTTAATTTTTGTCTTATTTTTCCAACTGTAGTGCTTTTTGCTTCCACTCCTGTTTTTGACACTAATGTTATGTATGTTATGACCTGATGTTATGTATTAGATTCCTTTACTTTATTATTTTATCTGCTTTTAATTCTCATTTTTAATTTTGTTTTATCAGTAGAGCTTTCCTTCTGTTCTGACAACTGTACAGCATATTCTGATTCTCCCACATCCTTCCTCATCCTGCCCTGTTTCTGCTTCCCTTCCCCACTGCCATATTCTAGCTGATACTATCTTGATGAATAAATTATCAAGATTGTTTTACAAGAAATCTGTCATGGGGTGTGTGACCTCCTTTAAATCTGAGATTTAGCTCTGAATTCCATATCAGCACTATATGAGCTGCTCTGGAAATGTGGAGGAACTGGTGGCTGGCAATTTCTCCTGAAACCTTCCTGTCTTTGTTCTGCTTTCCCATCCTTCTATAATTTATCACTGTTAGGACCCAGTCAGTGACTTGGAAAACGATGTTTTGCCCCAATTATGGCTTGATTGAAGTCTAGTTCAAACATCTGAACTCAATACACAACCTTGTAACATTCTAATATTACATGTTAAGAAATAAACACACATGGACACATGAAAAATGTGTGGGTTTTCCCTCCACCTTTATTCTTCCATAATTAATAAATGATGGAAATGTCAGATTATGATTATGATAATCACTTCTATATTTTAGTTCAACCAGGGGAAAGTAACTGGAAGCCTCTGTTAAAACATTCTCTAAATATTTTTCAAATGTTGTAGATTATGGAAATGTTTGTATTGTTTGGCTTTTATTAATGCCTTAAAGTACATCCTTTAGCAGTGAACCAGAAGTCCCAGTGGTGACACAGTGAACTTTCAAGGTAAAACATTCATTTCAATGTTTTTTGTTATGAAAATGGAGCAGTGATCTCAGACTTTCCATAACAGTAAGAAACATTAAAAAAGAGCAAAGTAAAAACAAATTGGAAAAAGGATGAGTGACAGACAGAGTTTTTCAGTTATCTGGCCTCTCCAGGCTGCTTCTGAAAGCACAGTGATCAATCTGATATTTAATCCCCCGTGCTGCTGTTTCAAGTGGAAAGTTTTTCAGACACTTTTCTGCCTCTCCCTCTGCATCACAGCTCCTCAAAGAGTGGGTGCCACTGTGGGGTGGGGATGATGATGGTGAGCTCTGCCCTCTGATGAGGGGTGTGGTTGTTGTCCCTGTGTGCAGTTCTGCACTCAGGGAGTTCTGAATCCTATCATCAGAGAGAGACTCTTGCAGGATGAATCCAAATTCAAGGCAGTCTCTGTTTAATAACTTAGAATAGGGTGGTCTATTTGAAGACTCTTTCTATAGTCTGAGTTGATATCATTATGGTATACAAGACTGTGATTAATTAAACAGGTGGAGACTCATTAGGTCCAGATTAATGCTGCATGCACAGAGTCTGATAATATTTTCACTTCATCTTTAGTCATACACATAAAGGATTGAAATCAGTGTTCCTGCTTTATATTTCTGTCTTTCTAAATGTAAGTGGGGCAAGCACAGTGATGTCCCCAAATGTGAAACATCTGATATCCTGTCCTAGGTTGAGGAATTCTCTCAGAATATGGAGGGTGAATCTTCTCTTTTATTCTACAAAGGAAGAGTATTTTAAACATCTTTGTGTGTAAGGGATAAGTGAAAAACTGAAAACTAAGTAAATTCATAGACTGAGAAAGGGCTGAACAGCAAAGATTCTTGCAGATTTTTATTTGCTTTAAAAGCTGTTCTTTAGACTCTCAGCTGAAATTTATGAATTTATTTTATGTTGGGGTTTAGTAGCCTCTGCAAGTGTCTCAGAAGATGTTTGGAACACTCAGGTGCATCAGTGACAGACACAATATCTGGATGCAGGAATGGACTGAGACAGAGCCATGCAAGTATTGCTTTGTGATCATCCCAATTCCCACACCCCAACAGCTCTGTTTTATTCCTATTATTAGATGACTGTCCTATCCTTTATGAGGTCTCTTTCTGCCTCTTCTGAAGCTTTCATAGATGTGCTTTTATTACAAGAGCATTTAGAATTTAATTTCTCATAATTGTGGCTCCATATTAACTGCATACACTTTATGTACATGAATAAGTCTCGTTATGCCTATATCTTTTCCCAGGAGAATTATCCAAGTGACAATATTCACCAGGCTCAACTAGGCAGAGCAAACCGATCATTTCTGTGCCAGCAATTTTGAAAAAAAATATAAAACCACCAACAGCAAATCCAGTCTTGAGAAAGCACATATTTTAAAAGCAGTTTCACCCAGGCTTTTTTGGAGGCATTATTCTCCTGATATATCTCACATCAAAATAGAGGGAAAATCAGTTTCATTTTAAAAAAGTGTAGAGGACTGTGGGGTTTGTGTGCACAGGTCTGAGATCCAGGGGGAGAAGAGAATAGCAGACAACTAATTCTTAGTTTGAACAAGTGTTTTCCTGTGTATTGAAAGAGCATGTGTGACCACAAAGGGAATGATTTAAAAAAAAAAAAACCTTCTGAATTTTTTGGGAGAAAAGGATGTATTTTGGGGAGTTGGGAAGAGAAATCTCTGTATTTTATCAGAATGTGTTCAAACCTGAAGAATGACATTTTATACAGTATAAAGCTCTGAGGTTCAGAATTCAACTATGGGAGAATTTGGTGTAGATATGCAAAATGTGGCATTTCACATAAAGGATCAAGAGAACACTGAAGGAAGACACACAAGGAGTTTGTTATAGTTATTAACTGCAGCTTGATTGATAATAAGGGAAATGCAGATTACAGTGGAAGGGTGGTATGACAATGCAAAAATGCCTGTAGTAATGCAGATGTACAAAACTGAGCAGAAGAGTTTCTCAGTTCATCAATATTTGCATGGAAATTCGAGAAAATATCAGTTAATCTTTAAAGGCACATATCTGATTTTTACAGTGCTGCAGTGAAGCAGTGGATGGATTTGCAGAAACCTCACAAAGAATACAAAAGAAAATAGGAGTTACAATAGAAAGATAATGAATTTTACCATGTTTTAAACCAGACTGTGCAGTCCTGCAACACCCACAGTGAAAGAGGAAAACAGCTGGGAGGTGGAGAAGCAACAGCTTCTGCTGAGTGAAGCCTCTTAAAACATTGAATTCCTTTCCAGCACAGCCCCTGCTGTGTTAATGCACACCAGTGTCACCCTGGCACACACAGAGGGGGCTCTCAGCTGCAGCTTTTGACAGCAGCAGGAGATTTCTTGGGCTGGAGAAATTTCTTTCCAGGCTGTGTCAGAGCTGCATGCACAAATCTCCATCAGTTCACATCTTGTAGGTTCTTTTTTCCACTCGCTTCCAAAGCCTTACAATTGCTTTTTAGTTCTTTGCTCATATTTCTCATCTCACGCCTAAGGAGCTTTGCAAGAAATTTTTTGCAGATGTTTTCATTAACAGTGTGTGGTCTAACTTGGCAACACTAGAAGGAACCTCTCCTCCTTTCTGCCTGCACAAACCCCTATGTGATCTCACAGGAACCTCTTAGACCCCTGAGGAGCTCTGTTTTTTCTCACCTAAACCATCCTGGGCAAAAAGTCTCAATGCAGGCTGGATGGGTTGGATCTCAGAAAAGATTTCTGCCCTGGAAGCGAAGGCCAGGCTTTGGCACAGGCTGCCAGGGCACTGGTGGAGCCTCCATCCCTGGAAATGTTCAGGGAATGTTCAGATGAGGTGCTCAGTTGGTAGCACATGAGACCCTTAATCTCAAGGCTGTGGGTTCAAGCCCACGCTGGGCACCGACACAATGCCCAGGGTAAATCCCTGGCTAGCTCTGACCCCAGGCAAGGACCATGAGCTTCCACTCCCGGCCACTGAGGGACAAAGGCAGTGGGTTAGAGAGAAAGCTGTGCCAGTTCCCCACAGTGTAGGGATGTCAGGAGCCGAGGACCAGGGTGAAGAGGAAAGAGAGAGGAGTCTTCAGTGAGTGTCCCAAGGAAGCTTATTCTTCAGGAGGGACAGGGACCAAAGACCAACTGCAGTGACTGAACTTGGACTTTTAAACAGGGGTAAACAGGAGGGTAAAATATGGCAACCAGTCAGTGATAAACCGAGGAGGAGCTTGAGGAGGGGATTACAGAACTGAATCCAATGGGAAAACACAGGGGGAGTGTGGATGCTGAATGTGAGAAATCAGGCAGCAGCACAGTGTCTGTATGAAACCAAGTCACATAACATTCTCAGGCAGGTCTGAGAAAGTGGTCTAAGAAATTATGAAGAAGAATTCAAACAGTCCTTGGAGAGAGAAAACAACCTTTGCAGGTAGCGTTTGTCTAGCTTGTTGTTTACTTGCAAGAAGTGGTCGAGGGGTGTTGTTTCTGACTGTCCAATGATGGTCTTGTGTTGGTTTGCTAACCTGTGAAACTTTACCCTGTTAGAACTGTCTATGAAAGAGGATTTGGAAGAATGAAGATCACTCTCACTTGTTAAATAAGCTAGGAGTCATGTTGTTATTCCCATGCCGTCCTTAAAACAATAACGTCAGGGGAGGGTACAGCCTGCACAGACCAATGGGGCACTGAGTAACATGGAATTTGCTAGAACAAGGGGAAGGAGTAAGCACTAATGGACAACTAAACGGATGGGGTAACAAGCGAGGGGCTGGTTCAGGGAAAGATTGAAATAGGGTTTTCTGGAAAGAAAGATAGAGTCAAGGGGGTGACTGACATCTGGGAAAGAGAGGTGACAACTCTGGGGGAAAGCATTAACTTAAGAGGAAAATAGGAGCCAGCCATAAAGGCAAGAAATATGCACCACCACGCTCAGGGACAGGTCAGTGGTGGCACTGACCATGCTGAGTTAACAGCTGGGCTCCAGGATCTTACAGGGCTTTTCCACCTGTAACCATTCCATGATTCAGCATCTCTTGCTGCAGCTTTCCCCACCTCTGCATATCCACTGAGTCCCCCTGTGGCTGCACAGTAATCATCAACACTCATCAGTATCTTTACTTAAACTCAGTAATTACTGAAAAAACTCAGATCAGTAATTTATTTTATCTTAATTTAAAGAGAAGCATGAAGAATCCAGCAGCTGTTCTATTTATTACTGCAGGATACAAAACCTTGTTTCTATAATTTCATGCAGCCCTTTGCAACCTCGTTTTCTTAAAAAAAAAAAAAAAAAAAAAAAAAAAAAAAANAAAAAAAAAAGAAGAAAATTAAAAACGTTTTTAAAATTCTGCTCAGAACATAAATGGATTGGCTCATGTTCCCTTTCTTCTCTTTTCATTTGATAATTCCCTAGTTCTAGGGACTCTAAAAGTTCTGTAAACTGCTCCAGTTATACCGTTAGTACTGGGGAAGGGAGGGGAGGAGGAATTGCTCTTTTTTTGGATCAACACAGAAGAACTGTCTGAATTCATTCCAGAGGCTTTACCCCTTTTGCAGGGAAACAATGAGAATTAGTTTCCGTGACACTCCCAACACGATTTCTGGGCTGCTTGGTTGTTTATTTACCACTTCACTGTACAGCAGTTGCAGTGGTATTTTCCATCTGCCCAAAGTGTTTTGGGGAGAGAGACAGAAAGTGAATCCAATACTTACTTCCAAGGCAAAAATCGATTTTAACTAGATCCAATGCATTTTATATTCCTGTGCAACTCAGGGCTGACTTAGTATTCATGGTGCTTTTCCTCATGCAGCCCATGTGGTGAGTTTCATTTGCAAAGTGGCATGCACAGGAATAAAGGCCCAGAGGAACAGAGCCCTTCTACCTCCTACAAAAAGTAAATTGGTTTTTCTTAGCATTCTGTCTCTTCATCATCTGTAAAACCTGCTGCTAGTGAAATTCTCTTCTGATGTCCAGTGCATTTTAGACAAATCTGTAGCTTGTTTAAAAGGCAGTTGCAGTTTGCATGTAATCAGCAAACATCTGCAGTAATTCAAAAGGAAAAGGTAAAAACCATCATTACCAGAGCTAATGATCAGAGACAATCAGGTACACCAGATGCAAATGTTATCAATGACTGAAAAGCAAGGGAGGCAGGCAGTTTTAGGAGGCCCAGGAGTATCCAGGGAAAACAGGGTTTGTTCCCTGTCCTGCCACACAGAACAGCTGTTGTAGGACTGCAAAAAATTACAGGAGAAAGTCAAATGACAGCGCTCAATTCCAGCTTGATGGAAAATGGTGTCACTAACTTGTAAGGTAATGTATTTACTAAATTCTAATCTAATGTGTTTAATAAACTCTAGTCCAATGTATTTACTAACGGCTGAGTGTAGGCACAATTTTCCATGGTATCCACTCAGTGAACATGGATGAACACTGTAACTCTCCTCGTGCTGGTAATGTACCCCTAAAAGCAGAATTTGTAGCCTTTGTGCTCTTGCTGTGGGAAGAGAACTATTCACACACACACAGACACCTGTACTATGCATTTTGTTCATTTGTTCAAGCACATCACCCCTCAGATATCCAGCTTTTATTAGCTTTTGCATTTTCAGAGCAGCAGACAAAATCCTTGCTGAGACTGAGTCTGTTTGGGAAGGCCAGTTTATTATGGTTTGGACTCTTTTCCTTGGAGGTTCAGTGGGTTTTTAGTGGAGTCAAGTGACTTAAGGGGTGAGAGTGGGTTGGGACAAAAAAAAGAGAGTATTGAGGCTGTCTTTTCTGGCTCCTAGTGTCGTGTTATCACCCACCAGCTCTGCTTTCAGCACTTGCACGTTCCACAGAGTCTTCCTGGGAGGGCAGAACTGATACCAAGGGGAAGAGGTGACATTTGGGTGGTGCTGTGTGTGTGCCTATGGGGGTTTCATACTGTGAAAAGAGCACAGAGTCCCCACAGTCACAGCAGCTCCAGGAGGCTCCCAGGGCAGGTCAGCGTGTCCACACCACTTTTGTGTCCTCTTTCTGTTCCTCCCACTCAGTAGGCAAACAAATATGTTCTGTGTGAATACACATCACAACAGACTGGCAAGCAGTGAGCAACCAAAACAAATTACTGACAAAATCTCTCTGTCAACTTAGCAGCAAATCTAAACACCAGGAACTTTACTAGGGTGGGTATAATAGAGAAGAAGCTGATTTTGTGATGTTGTTTTGAGCTAATGGAAAATAATTGAAATGCTGAGCAGGAAATTATGTCAATTTACCTTTTTTCCCACTATCCTCCTTTTTAACTTCCTTTTGTCTGTCTGTCTCTCTTAACTCTGTCTCACGTAATTTTTCTCATTTTTTTCATATTCTGATGATCTTTCTTCAAGACCAGTTTTTTGTATGCATAGTTATATCCACTCTTCTCACATGCCTCAAGATGCCATTTTTATTCCTCTTATTAGTTATTCTTCTCTGTTATGGCTTTAAATTTTAAACACCAGAAGATTTTGGAAGTCTCAAAAATCTTTGCTTAATAGTTCATATTTAACTCATGTTTAACTGCTTTTATCTTGCAAATGTCAGTCCTTCTGACTGGTTTATCTCCCTTTAGATTTCATGTTCAGTTTGTTAATCATGAAGTAGAGAACGGCAAATGTTTAGTAATATCTTTCAAGTACAAATAAAAATTTGCATGACTGCAAGGAAATAAAAAAGCAAGAATTTCTAGAAGATTCAGGGCACTCTTCTAATCCAAGAGTAAGATTTGCATTAGGCCCTGAAAAGCAAATTTCACTACTGACTGACATTTCTTTTTTCCTGGAAAAGAAAGTTATGGAAACCTTTAATTCCCTATTGAAATTAAATTGGAGCCACTTAACAGTTTTCAGAAAGGGAGAATGTTATCCTAAGGTTTATACTGAATGTTTGCTTATGAGTCCCAGATTCCAAATCAAAATATTTTTATTCCACACCACTTTGAATAAAGCAGAACAGAAGCTGAAGTGGTGCCACAGACCAGTCTGGTAATGGGACTGCAGCAGCTTTTGATT
Source organism: Cisticola juncidis (assembly GCA_013400215.1). NCBI lineage: Eukaryota > Metazoa > Chordata > Aves > Passeriformes > Cisticolidae > Cisticola > Cisticola juncidis. The sequence continues at coordinate 87,707 of VXBR01004752.1, read as the reverse complement.
CAGTATTCCACCCCAGATGTTTGCTGGTGGTTTCACTGGTTTTGCTGAACAATTGCTGCATTGTATGGAATGGTTTTAGACCACTGAACCAAATCCTGCCTGCCTTTCTCTTTAGCTTCACTTGGAGTTAATAAGCAAAGTATCAGAGCTCAGAAAATGGCACACTTGAGTTAAAGGGAGAGTTTGGGGTGAGTGGAATGCAATTATGAGGCTGGAATTCAGGCAGGCTGCAGGCAGGAGTTGTGAATCTGTCAGGTGGCTTTGAAAGGTCTCAAAGTTGTTCCCCAAAGCACAGGGAGAAGAGCACTGGGCTGAGGATTCCCTGTGCTCTGTTTCCATGTAAAAGGGAAGGCGGGAAACAGGGAGAGCTGCTGTGCAGAGCACTCAGGGAAAGGCGAGGAGTGCCAAAGGTGGGACAAGAGCCCAGAACACACAATTCCTGCCCTGAGCTGGTGAACACAAGCAGGGCTCTAAGGTCACAAAGGCAATAAAACACCTGGAAGTGCTGGGCTGGGAAAAGCTCTGGAACAGCCCTTTTTATTTTATGGAACAGCCTTTTGCAGGAAATGCAAAGGGAGAGGAAATTAAGGTGCAAAGACCTCATCCAAATCCAATTTTCTGAAGCATTAGAATTGCCTAAACAGAACTCTGTGACTGGTTATTAAATTATGAGAAGTCCTTTATTGCCACACACCACTTGCCTGGAGCCCATTTGATAAAACACATTCTCAGGACCCAGTCAGAGCTGGGTTCAAATTGAGACTTTTCTTTGGTTCTACTCTATTGGAAGAAATAAGGAGAGATTTTTGATGCTTCTGGTCAGTCCCCAAATGCATAGCAGTAATTAGAAGGGATTTTTCTACTCTTTTTCTACCCTTTACCAGTTCCGTTTTCCTAAACAATAACTTTCTCTAAAGATTCAAGTGACAGACCGTGGCTAAGTTAGGAAAGAACATGTCAGAAATAGCTGCTGATTGCTGGACTGGCAATGTTGGACTCCAAGAACCCCCACAAAAAGATGTCAGAAAATGGAAAATCTTTAAATTTTTAAATCAATTTTCTTCCCAGCCCTTCATTCCTCCAATTAAGTGATATTTTGAAAGTTCTGTCTGTACATTGAAATAGCACATTATTTAAAATGTTTCTGTATTTTTTCCCTTCCTTTTTTAATTTTAAAATATTTCCCCTAAGTTAAAATTAGTTCAGAGATTGTTAAGAACAGCAGTGATGGAATGTTTGCCTTTTTTTTTTTTTTTTTTTTGCCTTATATCACTTCAGTAAAATATGTTTTACTGATTAGATGCATGTACAGGATAACTAAATGACATTTCCTTAATCAGATTGTCAAAAATATGGGCAGAACTGAAACACAACCCCAAAATTCGGACTTGTGTGTAATAGAGATATTCTCTGGAACTAGAAAACCCCAAAAGATCAAAAAAGCCCATTTAGTTCTTTAAGAAACTGTAATTAACTTTTTTAATAAATGTTCCTTCTAAATGGCTACACAGGGAAGCATCTTCTGAGAACGGAACATGAAATAATCTTAAGGCAATTACAAAGAAGTTTTTGATTTGCAAAATTTAGTATAATTACATAATTTTCTTTTGTGTGCAAGCAGGCTTGGCATTGAACTCCCACAAAATGATGAGTCATATGGAGCTGGTTATTTCCTTGAGAATAGCAAGAAGCAAGTGAAAATTATCATTTGAATACAAGAGCCCAGGAGTGCAGTGCATGAATCTAATTTTACATGGGAACCCATGGCAAAACGTTCACCCTGATGCTTGAAGAAGGTGATCTCTGGAGCACTTGAAGCCCTGGCAGGATGTGCAGTGGGAAAATGCTCCTTCCCTGAGATGTGAGAATGCTTTCAATCACCACCTGCAGGAGCATTCACTCCATTAAGGGGTTCATTTCTTTGCCAGGATGTTTGCAATGAAGGGGCTGTAAGAGCATGTTTGACTTTATTATGCACTGTGAAAGGTGAACATATTGTAGACACTTAACAGGTTCCTTCTCTCAAACTTGTTAAAAATGAGAGAGAGCTCAGGAAATTAAATGTTGCCCAACTGAGTAGATATGTGGATGTAGAAATTTGTACTGTAGTATGTGTAGGCAAAGTAAAAGTGTATTATCAGCCAGTGATACCCTAAATCCAGCCTTTAATGACTAGGTCTGTACTCTTGAGCAGAAAACTGTTCATCTCAGTGATATTAGTCCTCAAAACCATTTGGATTACATCCTATTTTTTTTCTACATCCAAACAAATACTGTTAAATTACTTAAAAATAATCTTTGTAATTTCTTTGGGTTTTCAACATCCTTTTTACTGCTAAATTTATGACTGAAAGATGCTTTATCACATTCTGAAAGTGCAATATTCTACCAAGAGCAGGGATTCAGTTGTAAAAAGGTACTTTGGATTAAGCAGAATCTTTTGTATTTTTTCAGAACTATGAACTTTTTGTTTACAGATTTTGTTTTATATAAACAATTATTAGAATGAAGTTCCTTTAAAAACCACAATCAGATGTCAGTGGTGCCCAGTGACAGGATGAGCAGCAGAGGGCATAAACCATGATGCACAAAATCTAATTTAAATATAGGAAAATTAACTTTTTTTAGTAGAGATGGTGCAATAGACTTGTGACAGGCTGAGAAAGGGAATTCTTGGAGAAAATAAAAACCAGACTGACCCAAAACCCTTGGAACCTGCTTTAGTGGAGTCTGCTCTGAGCAGGGGTGGGAGCAGCTGAGCTCAGGAGGTTCCAACCTCTGGGATTCTCCGACAAATATTAATCAGCAAAAGGAACTATTCCCTGTTTTCAGAGAAGGGAATTTCTAATTAATGCACCCTTTCCAAAATGAATTATGCCCCTGCTAACACAGGTTTTAGAGCAGGAATCTATATTCTAACTCGTTTTTTCCCATGGATTCTGATTCTGGCAAGAACTTGTTGTGCCATCTCTCTTCATTAAGAGATACATGACATGTTCACAGGGCCAAACCAAGTGCTTTTACAGGACATATGCTATGTGACTGGAGACACATTAAAAGATAATTAAGCATATTAAACAATAATTTGATTTATTCCATATTTGTTTTATATGGGGATATAAAAACTGATTCATGCCTAATTCATCTCCCAGGCAGCCTCTTTTCCTGGCACAGATGTTGAGCAGGCAGTGACAGTGCTGTCCCCACAGTTCTGCTAGTGGAGTGTCAGAAAAAGGCTTGACCAGGCAGTCTGTAACCAAAGGATCAATCACAGCAAGAGGACAAACACATTTGTCCTTGAATACTTCTAAAATCTCTTGGTCAGAGGTTGACCAGCACAAATAGAAGTGCTGGAAACAGATAAGGACAGTTAACTAGGAGAGGAAAAAAACCAAAGCGGGTACAGATTTATTCTGATTTTACAGATAATGAAGGTTCTACTAACTGAAAATCAAAATATAAAGAGACAAAAAGATAAATGCGAACTTTGTAATAACTCCAAAAATGTGATCTTCCACTTCTTTGTTAAAATGTATTCTGATTTAGATGGCTGGAGTGTTGTGAGTAATCCATTGCTATGAAACATCATTTATGAAACACTTAACACTTCTTGTGTGAAGCATCTATTATTAGCAGATTGTTGATTTCTAAAGAGCAGAAAGAGGTGAGATAAAGGATAAAATTTCACTTTTGTAAGTAGAGTTTTTGAGAAGACAAAACAAACCATGGAAACTTTTAACAATTATTTATTCCTACTGGAATGACATTATTTTAGAAATTCTTAAGGGGATAAATTTGGAGGTCAGGTTTAGAAACACACAGAAGTAACAGCATGGATATGAAAAATAAAATGTCACATTTGAGAGCTCTTCCAGCACTATTTTGGCACAGCATCAGCCATTCTCAAACATTCTCCTCAAACAGCAATCAAGGTCATCCAGAAAATATCATATTTCACAGAACTCCTCCCACTGGGTTGGCCTGGGACACTGATAGGATTTGGAGGAAGCCCTGGAATGATCTCCACTGTGAGAGGAGAACAAGGGTGTCTACCTGACAGAGTCCACAAAGTATAGCTGCACTTACACTTCAGGGTCTTCGTCTCCATTTCACTGCCTTTTTTTTTTTTTTTTTAATTTATTTATTTTACCTTTTACGAATTCCAGGCTTTTGTGGGCGTGGGTTTATTTGTTTGTTTGTTTGTTTCCTGGGGTTGAACCATGTTTAGGAATACAAGAAGCCAAAATTTTCTTAAATGGGAGACAAAACCACAGTGACGTCATGTTGGGCAAAGTTGTGTATTTCAGCTGAGTTCTGAGAGGAAGCTGGTATCTGTTGGATGTGGTGGCAGAGTTACTGGAATGGTGTTCTCTGTGTGACAAATAAGAGTACCTCTGTGTGGAGATCAAAACCCTGCTCTGCTGCAGCCCAGCCCAGGGAGGGTGACAGAACAGGTTTGTCCTAGTCCTGGTGTCCAGCCAGGCTCTGGCTCCTCACAAACCCAGCTGGGAGTCACCACCATGAATGCTGTGAGAATGATCAGACCCAGTTGTTCTCTCCACTGGCAGCTCCTGTGCAGCCCCACAACCTTTTACTGCATTCTGATTTGAATGTCCATTTAATAATGGCCAGCTCTGAATGAATCTGGCCTGTGAAAAATGGGGGATTTTCTGTCAGATATCGCAACACCTCTTTAATTTCAATTCCAGAGTCAATCTTCAATCTTCCACCATGGTCAGGGCACTAAAGCTCTGCATAATTCACAGGCTTCCTTTTGATAGACAGGAGAGATTATTAGCTTCTTCTTTTTTTCCCCCTAATTTTTCATTCTTTTAGAATAGCTTTGCTTTTGAAGGCAGAACCAGGGAGTTTTTCTGAAGATAGCTACAACAGATTGTGTAGAAATATTTTTTCCAAGACCTGCTTACCAACAAGATTTTCCCTTTTTATTTTTTTCTAAATTAATAAAATCAGTGTTTAATATCCATTAACCATCTACTTCTATTGGGATGTAAGTGCAATAAACACATTTTATTCATTTATTTGTATGCTATCACTTAGATCCCCTCATTTTTAGATCATTGCTGGATTATTCAGGGCTTTCTGCAGACCTATAACAAAGAAACAAATTCTCCAGAGAATTTACAGTATACATGAAAGAGAAGATGAAATAACAGAGCAAGACAGACAATCAAGATTGGGGAAGAAAAGGAAGATAAAAAACTAACAGAACCAGGCAGAAAACAAAAGTCACTCATGACTCCTGGTAAAACAAGAAACAAAAGTGAAAGCATGATATTTGATCAAAAACATTCTGAGATGCACAGATGTTACCAAAAGTAATAAGATCTGCTTGCATTATTTCTAATTGATTACTTAATTTCACAGCCATCTTTACATTTTAGGGACTGAGACTCTGTTTGCTTTTCAGGCTATTTTCCATTTCTGTCAGAATTTTGAGGGCTTTTGTCCTCAGGGTCTTTGGCTTACCTGGTCTGCTTCTCAGTTTTATCAGTAGTGTTCTCTGTGGGTGGTTATTCCTTTGGGTTTTTTTTGTAATTAGTGACTGATTTTGAGAACTGCTTTTTCATGCTCTAATTACAGAGATGCTGAGAAGTAAGTTGTATTATTTTTGAATTATATATAGGAAATGCCCTTGGTCAGCATTCTACATGACTGTCAGCTCTCTCTCTCTCTAAATTGTTAACTTAAGATTCAGAACGTGTTTCCTCCATTGAGAAAACCTTGACCAAAGCTACTTTCTCTCTTCAAGAAAGATTATTTTCCTGTTATCTCACATTCTGCACTGGAAAATGTTTCAATCTGAATTATTTCTCACTGTCTAGCTTTTTCTGTGTTTATATTTACCTCTACAGTCATGTGCCCTACACTTACAGGTTTATGGAATCGTCGCAATTTCAGAGGAAAACATGTCTCACTAAACACACACCAATTAATTCCTATTTCTAGATTTTAATGGTTTCTGTTCTTTGGTGATTTGTCATTTCAGACCCTCATAGGAGCAGTAGAACTTTGTGTTGTAACGTTCTGGAATTCCCTCAACACCTGTGCTAAGGGCACACAATTCTGCTGATGAATGTCCCGTGCTTGGAGCAATGATGTGTCATTAATCACATTAAGAAATAGGCCTAACAAGCCATAATTTAAAAGTAAGATGGTGTTGCCAGCTCTCTTTTTAGTAAAAGTGAAGCAGTCTATTAATATCTCTGCATTTGGGATGCAGGAACACCTGGGTATTGCCATGGCAGGTCCTTTTCCGAGGCAGTGATCCCTGTCGCAGGGATCTGAGCTGGGAATGTGACAGAATTCCCTCCTTGTCCATGAACCCCCTTGAACTCTGTTCAATTTGCACAAATCACAGCCAGAGCATGGGCAAATTACTGAAATCTAATCCTCATTTACTCTTTCTGTGAACAGAATCAGAAACTGTTTGGCATTACTGCCTGAAGGACACCAGGATTCACACCCACAACTGAAGCCATTCCCTCCAACAGCCACACTGAAATTGTCATGGTCAGAAGCTGCATCAATTAAAAAGGTAAGCAATTGCAAGAGACATAATTAGCATAATCTTTTCTTTTAAAAATACACCTACCACTGAAGTTTTAAAGAAATGAAATCTTAGCTGAAATCATCTTTGTAATTTACTAACTCTCATTTGCATACAATTTTGTCAGAGCAGCACAAACTTGTTGTTAACACAGCCTGACCCTTCAAAGTTGGGCTCAGTTTATATATACAGTTTTCCTGTCTGTAAGACTGACACTGAATTTCTCAGATTTCATACAAATATTCCACTTAACTCCCAGTATTTTACAACCAGTTTTGAGCATGTGAGGCTGGTGAGAAACAATTCCCCCTGTTACTGAGCACAGGTCCTGAGTGAGCATCTACCACTGCCATCAGATGAACACAAAGGGAAGAGCACACATCTGAATATTGGTCTGTGGAGTGCAGTGAGAGGGGAAGGGTTGTTCCTCTTAACTTGGTTCAAGAGCAGCTGACCTCTGGCTCATGTTCAGCTCCCTGATCACAGCACCCCCAAGTCTTTCCTCAATGCTGGAATTTTATCTGGGACCTGATAGACCTCAGCTATTCTTCCTTGTTTACAACCAAATATAAAAAATACCAAGCATCTGCACCTGTTCACCTTGAATGGCCTTCTGAGAGCTATTCTAGAAAGTCAGTCCCTCTTTGCAAGTAGGAGAAAAAAGACAGAAATATCAAATTCCATGAGAAAAAAATAGGAACTAAAAACGCAAAGGTCACTTTTCACTTGTAACTGCAAAGATCTGTTATCTCAGGTGTTGCAAGTTGAAATTCCTTTGTTCACTGAGGTACCACCTCTCCTTAGGCTTGTGAAAATTCTCCTATAGTTACACACAATTAATGAGAAGTAAACCGACTTTTTAAAGCCCTGGACTCTGCAGGAACCAGAGCAGGTAGAGATATTAATTGTTTCAATATTCAGGTGTTTATTTCAGGACATCGTAGCAGTAAAAACTTCATTGTTCATACACTTTCCAGTGAAATTGTGCAAGTCCATACGAAGTCACAGATGTGTTAAATAATATTTTATCTTTAAGCTGCTTAATTTTTCCTTGGCTGATGGGTCAGGGACTCTGCAGGTGAGACCCCACCTGAGGCCATTCCTTGGATGCCAGTCCACAGCCCTGTAGAGCAGCAGGGGGTGGCACTGGTGGCACTGCCTTGGTCCTCTCTCACTGGAGAGGTCACTGCTTTATCCACTCCAGGACATCCTGTGCTGCCGCCTGGGGGAGTGCAATTTCCAGGGAATCCCTGGGGAGGGATGAGCAAATGTTAGGCTGAGTTGGCCTCTGTGAGCAAAGGCACATTCTAACATCTACCTACCTTCCCTTGAGCCTCCCAGGCAGGATTACGTCATGGGGAGGAGAACCAGGGGAGGCAATTTCTCCGTTCAAAGGGAGGATCTGAGTCTTTCACAGACAACCACAGAATGGGGTTCAAATCATGCTGTGATGAAATCTGAGTTCAGAGATCCTGGATAATCTGTTTGTGTAGGGGTGCTATAAAAAGCACATCACCATGGTATCCCAGCTCTTTCCAATTAAAAAAAACTATTCCTACCATTTACTTACCAGCTCTGACAATAGCCTGCAGCAGCAGTAAAACAACTTGACTGCCTGGCATTTTACAAGATAAATTCTTCACCACACTTGGTTTTTCTTGCACTGTTGCTTGCAAAGACTTAAAAAGTTACTGCTTCTTCAACGACTGAGACTGGTATTGTTACACTCATTTGAGCTATGGATCACTGGGTACACTTTGTACCTTCACATGCCACTTTGAGAAAAATCAATTTTAGTCTTGAAGAGCTCCAACTGGTGTTGCAGAAGATCAGTGCACATTTCCAGGTGCTGCAGGGCATTGGCATCTTGACGTGGATTCAACAAAACATGACATAGGTAGTGTACAAAATTGCTTACTCTTATGCTAAGGATCTTCTGAGACAAAATTACACAGTAAATCAGAATACTGTGAGGATGTACAAGGCACAGCAGCTGCAGTAAACACTTTCTATTTAAACACTTCTGTTTTTCACAGTCTTAGCACACAAAATATAATTTATGTTGCTAACTATAAATGGACATGCTAATAAATGCTGTAGGTATAATGGGAAAATTAGATAATATTTAATATAGCGATTAAAAATAGCATGCAACTGATGTTGAGGAAAGAAGCAGTTTGTGCCTAATAATGGTTAGAAGTATTTTAAAAGCTTCTGTCCAGCATTAATTGTCACCTAAATTGGATATGATGCCAGTACAGTTACTCTCTACCTTAAAAAAAAAAAAAATAATTTAAACCTCTGCACCATTTTTGTGCATCTGCAAAAGATTCTCAAGAAAAGGATCGCTTACTTTCTTTGCCCTGCTGTATTTCTGCACAGACGGAAGAGTTAATTTCTAAATCTCTGTAATTTAGCAGTGGGTGTAGCCTTATCTGTCTGAAGGACTCAGACTGCACTTCCATGGGATATTAACTATGCTTCCAGTGAGCACAGCCCAGAAATGCTGAGTCCAGATAAGACATTCTGCTGAACTCATAGAAATGTTCTCTGCCAGATCATATTTATGGACTTTTTTGAAGGAGTAACTTTGTCTCCGAAGAGGTTATGCTAAATCAACTATCATCTGTTTGTAAAATCTTAGCTTAGTGCCAGGTCAGATGCTGTCTGTTCTCCTACTGCTGACAGAAGGTAGATGTGTTCTGGATCAAGGATAAAGGAGAATATTAATTTTCCTAGGCATCCAGCTCACTTGATGCAGATCTGTGCTTCTGTCTGGAGTCCCACCAGCTGGAAGCTGCTGCTGCTTCCTCTCCACACCAACATTCCCTGTGGAATGTAATCCTGTCTATGATCTGCTGGGTTTCCTTACCTGTGCCCTCCTCAGCTAAATGATTGAAGTTAGCAAACAAAGCAGGCACAGCAGAATTTTGCTAATCAGGTTGATTGGGGCTGGGAGAGGTTTGGAATTGCTCACAGGATCAGCTCCACCAGGAGATTGGTGGCAGCAGTGACTTCCAGGCACTGCAGGGTGGTGACCAGAGAGTCACAGAATCACAGAATCACAATATCACAGAACCAGAGTCACAGAATCACAGAATCACAATATCACAGAACCAGAGTCACAGAATCACAGAATCACAATATCACAGAACCAGAGTCACAGAATCACAGAGTCACCGAAGGACAAAATCAGAGTCACAGAGTCACAGAAGCACAGAATCACAGATTGAACTAGGTTGGAAAAGATCTATTAACGTCATCTAGTCCAAAGTATGACCTATGATTGTTGCACCAACCACGCTTTACCTGGGGAATGAGGTATAAAAACAGCTTAACGAATAAACAGGGTGTGGATCCTAAATAAATAGAGATTGGAGCTCTCCATTTCCCAGTGGAAGCACTAAATATGCAGCCAACTGCAGGCTCAGGAGCAAAACCAAAATAACATAAAGTGGGGTTCAGCAAACAGACTTCTCCAAGGATTTACTTTTCTTTTTTTTTTTTTTTCTGTGCAGTTTTCCAGAAATACAGTTAAAGAAGTATGTGTGGTATTGAAATACACTCTGTATTCTTCCCACAATAAATATGGATTTGTGCAGAGATAGTCAAAACTTCCCTAGTCATGCCAGCTTTGTATGTGCTCTGTTAGGAAGAAAACGGCAGGTGAAAATTCACTGCCAAATATCAGCTCTATACATCAAACTGCATAAAGAAGTTTAAAATAAGAGTGAATTAAGAAATTCCAAATCTATGACTCAGTTTGATCATAAAATCAATCTTCAATGAAATATGAAAACCAAATAAGGATATTTAAAGTGCTTCATTATGTAAATTCTGGATTTTTTCTTATTGTTTCTTTTGAAAAACAGCTGGTGATAGTGACGAGGATTTTGTGACAAATGATTTTGACATTTACACATTTTACTGAATGCTGCTGGACACTTGTAATTTATTGTAATGATTTATGAGTAAAGAAACCCAACAGTGTTAAAGTGCTGATATCTTTCCTGTAATTCTGGCAAAGATTTTCTAAACAATCATATTCTCCTTTTGCAATTCAGGGTTTCTATAGCACATAGAACATTTACATTCATTCCTACAGGGGAAATTTCTCAATGACATCATCTTCACTTTATCTTCCTTTTTTGAGAATACCTTTGAGCAAAAATCAGTTTTTCTGTTTCTAATGTTGTGATACTCCATCTACAGATCATTTGTATCACAAGCGGCTGGATTTGCAGTGCATCAGGAAACAACTACTTATCCAAAGTATTGTCAGGATATCCAATCTTGCTCAAGTTCCCTTTTAGTGGGAGCAAGGCTTCTGTAGGCATCAAATACATTCAATACATTTCTTTTCAAAGAATTCTGAAGAAAGAATCACTTTATCTTGGAGGGGGTGCTGTTGTTCCATTTTTGTTAACAAGAGTGTTAACAAATATCAGGAGCCTGGTTGATAAAATTAGAACATCAGAAAAATAAAAAGGAATTTCTGGCAATGTGGAACCAAATCCATTCATGGAAATCACTATCAGAAGGTGGATCAATGGGTTCTGTTCTCAAAAGTTAGGGCAGGAATGATGGGTTAAATCTTTGCTAATCTTGTCCATATGTTACAGGCCAGAATCAGTGGAGCATTTTTATGCAGAGTTCCCCTGTGGTAAGCAGAGTTTCCCGATGCAATTCGAGCTCTTTTATTTCCATCTCATTTTACTTAATGAAGAAATCTGCCCCATTTCAAAAGGGAAATTCCCAGTTCCCCCACTAGAAATGAATCCCACTTTTCAAAAGCCGAGTGGAACAGTGTAAACATTTCCTAAAAATCATCCATGTGTTTCTGTCTGACTGACTGTCAAACTCTAAAATTTATTTGATGAAATTATGGCTGTGGAAACCCACTTGTGTGAGCCCTAGCATGTAATTCCAGACTGTTCCCATGCTGTTTGAGAATTGTTCTTCCTATACATTGGCTTTCCTGACCGTGTGACCATATGCTTAGAAGTTTATTTTCAGGAGCAGAATCAGTTGATATGGCTGAGTTATATTTATATTATCTTCACTGTTGCACTTAAAGAAAGCAAAACTCAGTTTTGGAGATTTTCCTAATTAGTCATCATCACCTTGAATGGAGTGTGATCAAGGAAGAATGCCTCATCCATGGTCTATTTTTCGTTGCTTTCTATTTGTTTTTTATATTTAGGGTAATGTTTAGAGCAGCATTACTGCTCATTACCCTGCTTAGGACTTGACTGTTTCCACTAACTGCCAGAATCTTTTTTTGGAGAAAAATATAATTTTCCTCTTAGTTTGCTGTTTCTAAATTCAACAAACATATCACATGCCACTTCTTCTTTTTGCAGTTTCTGCAATACCATACTTCATGTACAAAGCTAAAATTATCTGTGCCTTCAATTATAGGTGATTTCAAAATTAGTTCATATATGGAAAATATTTTGGAAGCAGTGTCTAAAGCAACTCTACCCCTATTCCTTTTTAATACATAAGAGAAGTAAACCCACATTGTTTTCTGTCTGCTTCTCCTTACTGCTTCACATGAAAAGCAGATTTTGTTTTTCTCTGATTATTCCTTGTTTTCCTGCATTTTAGAACATCTTTGAAGAAGCTACTCTAGGCAGCTAACAGAGACGGATCTGAAAATTCATAAATTAATTAGATAATCTTCTTCCTTGACTCAGCTGACTCCAGTGAGAGCTCTTTGAAAACCTCATCAGCTTGTTTTGACTTGTAGTGGCTATTCAGAGTGATCTGTAGCTTCTCCTGTTCATGGCCAACTGTGCACTCCACAGTTGCAGTGATTTTCTTTTGTTAAATCTGGGGTAAAGGTATTTGAGCTCAGTTGAATGATACGTATTTTAAATGTTGACTGAAAAGATGGTTAGAAGTCCAAAAATATGAGTTCAATGTATTTTATTTTGCTTTACCACCACTCATTGCACCTGGTGTTTTTCCTGCTCTGTAAACAGCAAATGTATCAGGCACTGAAACAAACCCAAACCTCACCTGTAGCTACACCTGTACAAGGAGTATATTAACTTGTCAGAAATCCATTAAAATTATAATTTGTGAGTGTTTTAATGAAATTATTTTGACACTGAGACAGAAGAAGAAGCAGAAGGATACAAGAAAACTGTGAGTTAATTACTTGAACTTAAAAGCCTCAACCAAAATATCAAAAGAAAAAAACAGTGTTTATTTTTGCTTCAGTACCTGTGACAGTTCTCACAGATACATCTTCTTTACCTATGGTGCTATAAAAACTTTTTCAGACATGAATGATTGTTAGAAAAACAATGCTCTTACATTAAAAGTCTTTATTAATATGGATACTGTGCGATTTAGCTGTGTCTAGCTTCAAAACATGATATTTTGGAAGACAAAGTACAACCAGAACTTAGAATGAATGTGAGAAATAAGTATTAGTGGATGGATACTTCACTGACAATTCGAGTTTAATCCTTATTCAAATTGAATTTCCTTTGAGAAAGCTTAAGGCCATCAATCTATTATCAGACAACATAACTAACTATTACTCATTCGAGCTGGGTTTGGTTTTTTTTATTAAACCTGAAAGAAGTGTGGTGAACTAACGTGTTTGTAAACCCAGCCTGCAAAAACATAGCAGATTGATAGTCATGTTTAATTTGGTAATAAAAGCTCTTTGGTGCAGTTTGTGTTTTCTGATCCTTTTTTTTTGCTTCAGTTCTGATTTCTCTCCCCTTCCTTTTGTCCCTCTCTGGTTTCCATTGCTCTGTTTTTGTGTGTTTTGTTCTTTAGCCACTGGTCTGACTTAGGGCAGTGAGAGGGTGGTGCTGCTGTGTGATTCACAGCTGGCTGAGGGGTCTGTGTTCACCAGCTGCTCTCTAGAGACCCCCCAATACTACACAAAACTGTTTTCATGGCAAAACCTTTGAAATCTGAAGAGAAATTCTAGTGACCATGGGTGCCATGTCTGGCTTGCCTTCAGTGGGATGTGGAGACATGCAGAACAGCAGGATGGAGAAGAAATGGGATTTCCCCTGAAACAAGGACCACTGAGGAGCAAAACTCTGCAGGACTGCTCCAAATCCAGTGCATGACAGACACTTGGAGCTGGAATAGCCCAATTAGCAGAATAGAACCAGCTGCTCTGCCACTGTTGAGCCCTAACCCAATTACCTGGGGTGTCACAGCAAGGACAGGACTTGAACTGGAACAGATTTTTCTCCTGCAGGGAGCCTTTTAGAATCCCTGAATGGTTTGGGTTGGAAAGGACCTTAAAGCTCCTCTGTTTCCAACCCTGCCATGGCAGGGACACCCTCCACTGTCCCAGGCTGCTCCAAGCCCCAGTGTCCAGCCTGGCCATGGACACTGCCAGGGATCCAGGGACAGCCGCTCTGGGCACCCTGTGCCAGGGCTCCCCACAATCACAAGGTTCAATTCCTTCCTAATATCAAACCTAAATCTCCCTTCCTTTAACTAAAGGCCATTAATGTTCATTAGTAATTTCCTCATTCCCTCGGCTCACTGCTGGTTGGGGTCTGCAGCCGTGCTCATCTCTGCCCTGTACCAGTGATTTCCTTGTGTCTGGATGTCCCTTTTGTAGCAACAGTATTGCTTTCCTCCCCTTCTGCTCTTTAAAATAATATTAATTTGTTTATTTTGAAAAAAAATTGCTTTTAGGGGATCAGCCAGGACCAATAAAAGTCACAGATACTAATTAAGGCAGTCGCACATTAATAGATTGCTTTTCTAGAGGTTTGAAATCACCATACATTGTGAAGTCAACATTAATCCTCTTTCAGTGACATCTAAATGAGGACAGGTTATTATTTGGAAAATAGGAGCAAAACCTGTTGCCTCTATCTCATGAAGTTATTTTGGTATAGAACCATAATATTCAGTGTTGCTTGGGGTTGAAACAGATGCCCAGTATTGTGATTAAGGATATGTTTATGCATATATTTTAAAAGAAAGGCCCAGAGACGAGGACATGGCATGATTCTGTACCCAGGCAGTTCTGAGCAGGTAGGAGACAAGAAGGACATTGCTCACCTCCTTCCTTTTTTTTGAACACTTTGAGGAATAAAACTCCACACTAACAGCAGGAATCCAGCTGATAGGTGTTGGTCTGAATGTGCTGCTCAGTCAGGGCAGAAGCAGCACTTTAGGCAGATTCAGTTCCATTTTTCCTCCTGATAGTTGTATCATTAGGATTTTGCTTGAATTTCAGATGTTAAGTATACTATTGGTACAATAACACAAAATGATTAATGGCCTATCCTAGGGAGTGTGTCATGTCAATAGAACTGGGTTTTAATAGCACAGTTGCAATTCCCCAGTTGAAAGAATTTCAAGAGTCAGTTAAGACAAAACCTATTTTTCTTTATCAAAATTCCTTAGCAGTTCTGTACCTGAGCACAGAGGACAGAATGGGCTCAGTAACTACACAGAGGATTATTGCCACTCTGCTGCCATTCTCTCACTCCTTTTCAGGGAAGAGAACAACAAAAATATTGCTTGCAGTTCCTTTCCTGTATCTCCCAGTCTCCCAGTAACCAAACTACCTGTTTGGCTGGAAATATCACTGACTTCAAGCTACCACAATACAGGACCCGTGTGCCCAAAAACATTAATCGAAAATCACAAAAAAAAAGGCGTTTGTTTCATTTGTGATTTTTTTGTGTGACCAAAAAATCCTTTATCAGACCTCATCCGCTTCTCTTTGTGGTGTTTCTTTCACCTGGAAATCAGTCCTAGATTGGAGTGAAGGTGATGACAACTTCCAGTTTTACATTGCCCCAGGATCCATTTCTTTAGCCACAGTCTGTGGCCCCAGGAAGGTAGATGCAGCCTCCTTGGGTCAGGTAGGCCTGCTGAAAAGAGAATAGTTAATAAAAGGGAAAAACAAAAAGCTCTAGATGTCTGGAAATTTTGCTGCTGAAAAGCTCCAAAATTACAATACTCAAACTGATTGCATGAAATTTCCAGCTGTTAAAAGGTGAACTTGATTCTCCTTTAATCACTCTGAACACATAATACATGTCTAAAATTAAAGGTCATCCACTCACCCAGGGCCCTACAAACGTGCTTTGACATTAAAAGGTTTACAATTAAACTCCACCAGGACTGGGAGGTACCAGCAGAGCCTGTAGGGATGGAACAGGGCTCTTCCTGGGGCTGTGAACAGTTTTTATTTGGTGTTGGGGCTGAGAGAGAGGGGCTGTGTAGAATCAGGCAGGGGGACCCCATCCTGCTGCGCCTGCCCCTGGGGGTGGTGGCAGCTCTGACGCCAGCGGTATGGCCAAGATCAGGGGCAGGGTCAGGGATGCTACCCATGGCCAGCGGTGTCCCAGTGCCTGCCAGCCACTCCTGCAGAGCTGGGACACATCCAAGGTGAGCCTGGGAAGCCACATCCATGTTCTGCTGCAGCCAGGGATCACCAGGACCAGGGTCAGGCACAGCCCCAGATGTGCTGGACATCACCAGGACCAGCCACAGCTCCAGATGTGGCACAGCTGGTCAGGCTGCAGCCAAACATGACAGTGCCAAGTGAAAAGCAGCAAGGGGGGGTCAGCCCTGGCCCAGGGTACCCACAGATATGTCTGGGCACAGGGACAGCCCAGAGCTGTCCCACAGCTGAGCTGCCCCTGAGCCCTGGCAGCGGGAAATCCAGAAGAGCAGAGCTCTCAAGGCTATTACACTTTGATGTATTAATGTTTAGGAGAACTCTGGCTGTTCCTTTGCTTAAAATTATTTCTTTACCAGCAGAGCAGAGACGCTCTTTTTCTTTACATTTCTGTCAAAAAACAATTGGCGTGTCAGGTTGCATTATGTCACATCATTTGGTGAAACACGAGCTGACATACTGTAACCGAAAGGTATTTGAACATATCATGTCAGAAACTGGAAGCAGGAATGCAGGCTCTTGCTCTCTCTGTCTTGGCAGGAGTTCTTCTTTTCTACTTTAGTTTTAATTCCTCTTGACTGCCAATTACAAAAAAAAAAAAATTACTGCTAAGACAAGTGTCCAGTTTCACTGCTTGTGCTCAATGCCCCTTTAATCTTTCCTTCTGTTCCTAGAGAAAATGCAAAAAAGCCATGAAAGCAGAAGAAAATCTACCCAGGTGTGAGAACTTGCTTACAAAAAGCACCTGTGAGGCTTGACAACCTGAAGAAATATTAATTAAAGTAAATGGAAATTTGGAAATTAAAGAAACAAGAAAAACACCCCAAGGAATCAATAGAAATCAGTGCATAAGAAACCAGAGAAACCCGGTGCCAGTCATCATCATTTTGTGGGATGATACATGTCAAAGATTGAAACTGAGAGATTGGCAGTAATTTATTATTTTTAAGGAGGAATCCAGGGCAATTTATGCTGCTGTCTCAGTGTAATGGGATTAGGAATCAGCCCTAGGCATCCCCTTGCTCTTGGTTATTCTGAATTTATGTGCCCCTGACCTCTACTGATATCTCACCCAATTTATATACTCATTCATTCATTTCACTGTGTGCTTTTTCATTGATGCTTTTCCAGAGACTGAAGAAAAGGAAATATAATCTCATTAGTGTTCATTCTCATTTCCACCACTTTGTTATTCACTCTCTTTTCTGTCACTGCTGTGTGCATTATTCTCTTTTCTGTCTTTCTTGCTTGATTCTGTTCTTCCTTTTTATATCCTCTCAGCACATTGCACTCTTCTTTACTTTCAACTTTCCCCTTTCTTGTTTCTGATTTCCTTATGAACTCTATTCTTTTCCTGTACTATTTTACATTTTTTCCTCACTAGAATATTCTTCTCTCTTCTTGTTTAGGAGTTGAATTTTGCTGGAAAAGACTTTCAAAAAGCTGCTTCCCCAGTTTCCTTCTGTTGTGATGGTTACCAGAGATGAGGCTGCTTTGGCCTGCATTAATATTTACAGACTTGTTTTATGAATCTGAAGATTGATTTAGCGTGAGAGTAATGCAGGGGAACAGATGAACCATGGAAATGGTAAAGTCTGCTTTGCTAAGATTCATAAATCTAAAAGCCATGCTGAGGTGAACAGCTTTTAGAAGAGCAGCACCTAATGACTGAAAATCATTGAATGTCTAAAGTCTTAAACAAGTTCGAAACGTATCTTTCACAGGTAGCAAAAAATGATCTTTAGTGGTTAAATACATTCTCCAAACTCTTACAGAATTACAGCCTTTCTCTTTAAAATGTATAAAGTCTAAGGAGTTCAAGTAACAGCAGTTTTCCTAGGCAGTCAGGTGATAAATGTGCTATTTGCTAACATCAGGTATGCATTTTCTTACAAAAGCACTGCATATTTAAGATACTCTTGGTACTCTCATCCTTTTCTTTGTCAAAAATTACTCGGGTTTATTGTCACTGAGATTTTTGTCTTCTGGATACTAACCCAAATCATTTTTCAAGGTCAAACCATGCAGTACAGATTTAATTTCAGCATGGATGCATGAAATGGTAATCAACTCCTAGTTATTATTAACTCCAACAAAATATTCCTAATACAAATGATACACAGGATGCCTTTTGCCACCCCTTGCTACAGAACTACTGTGCTTTTAGACCACCTAGAAAGGAACATTTTTGAATAAAATTTGACATTTTGAGTTTGGACTGTTATGTCTCTTATGCACAATAAGTTCTGTAATGGAAGCATTACAGCTCTGTCTGAAGCAGAGGATTTAACACATTTACTGTCCTGCTGACAGGGAAAGACAGGGACAAGTTCAGTGTCTGTCACACAAACTTGGTGTTTAAGAATAAGACACATTCTTCTTCTGGCAGCTGTGAAGCAGTGGGAGGGAAGACGCATGAGAAATGGACCTTGTAACAGTCAAGGACTTTGCTTTCTCTTTGTGTTGTGTGTTATTTTGTGCTAGAAAAAGTGAGTTGAACTTCAGGGTGAGTCTGGATGTGCACTTGAGTAGTCCATGCACAGAACCTGCCTTTTACCTGTGAATTCACTTTACCTTGAGACAACCAGAATAAACCATTTTCCTTGAACCACTGAGCTCTCCAAAGTCTACCAGTGAGACATACTTAAACCAATGAAATTATTTTGATATTTCCTACACATTGTTTTATGTCATGTGAACACTTCTCAGTTTAGGGCTAAAAGCTTGACTTGTAGCACCAAGCCCATTACGGGAAAAAAAAAAAAAAAAAAAAAAAAGCCAGAAGCAACACACAGTGCACAATTAAAGAGTAAAACTGCAAGAGAGTTTTCAAGAGGATTTTTTCCTTTCAACCCATCATGCAAAGTGATGTTTATATAGCTGCTGTGAGTGTCTCATGTGTGTAACATCCACATCACAAAAATACACATTTTGGAAAACAAAGTAGTGCCTATTCAAGATGGAAATGTACAGGAGAAGTCACTGCAGAGGAAAAACAAAATGACTTGTAGGGGCCTACCCTGGATTTTGAATAAAATTGTGAAGCTGGGCACAAGGTGTAAAGAGAACTTGCAGCAGTTACATGTGGCTTGCTTCTGCTCAAGCACTGGAGGAAATTCAGTGTTAATGAAGCATTTTCTAGCATCATCCATTGTTCTCCTGGAAAAATGTGGTACTTAGTGGTACTTGCTTCTTGGCAAAAATTATGTACTTTGGTGTTTAGATTTTGGCAAACAAACCCACCTGCATTCCAGATCCCTGCAGCTGTGGGCTCTTTGCTGAGCTGCTCTGCAACAGCTGACACATTCCTCTAAGCATTTCTGAGTATTGAGAGCTAATTAAGGAAGTTAGAGTTCTAAAGATTGGCAAAAATTTTGGAAAAAAACTCCACCCAAAGCGCAAAAACCCCTGTGAATACTGTTTGACTCTGTATCTGTTCTAGGTTCGTTACTCTGGTGGGTAAGTTTTAAAATAGAGCAGGAGATGTAAATGATGTATGTGAACACAGTGACTTTAAAAAGTGTCCTGAACATCACTAAAAAAAATCAGTGCTACCAGGAGACTCTGATCATTCCATGTTTAACTGTTTTTTCCTACTGAAAAAATTGTGGTCTTTATCAATATTTGAAGAGTCAAACCATTCCTCCCAAATGATTAATAGAATCCCCTTACATATAGGGGAAAATGTTGAAATTTGATTTTTTTTTTTAAGCAATCTAAGAATAAATTGTTTCCATATAGATTTTTTTCTGAACCTATATTGAAGCTTTTGAATTGTGCTCATGGAGCTACATTTATAAGAAAAAGTATTATCTTTTATTAGATCACATAGTATATCTTGAAAAAGAAGCATCTCAGGCTCACAAATGCTTTCTTGGACCCTCTGTAGGGATATGGAAAATAATCTTGCTGGGAGGAAGAGAGCTCAAGGGAGAATATAGATGTCCTGTTAATCAGGACATAAAAAAGAAAGGAGAAGCTGTGATGTGACAGTGACTGGTGGGAGAAAATCTGGCAAACACCAGAGAGAAGATTGGGAGATATGACAATTTGGGAAATGTATGTGTAATTTATAAATCCAGACTTATTTTATCAATTTCATGTAGCACTCTTGCTCCGTCTGTATTTAATCTGCCACTTGCTGGCTGGGGCTGTGCCATAGATCACACACTCTGTGTGAGCAGATACAAGAGTGATCTGGGAAGAGATAACAAGATATGATTTTTGCTCAGAAAAGCACTAATGCTAAATAGATTGGTTAAAATAAAGGAAACTGATGGTCTCAGGTTGTCTTCTAAATTAGAACAGTGGGAGCTGTCTAGCAAGGAGCAGATGAGGAAAGCTGTTCTGTGAGCTGTGGAGCTGCTGCAAATGCAGGCTGATCAGCAGGGCACTGAACGGGTTTAACACCAAGAAAGAATTGTCCAAAACTCCAAGGTCCTAGAGAGTTACAGTGGTCCCAGAGAGAAGGTTTTGATTTTCTGGATTTTTTGTTTGTCTTTTTGCTTTTTATTTTGAGAGGCTGTAAATGTAGGTGCTTTCTCCATTAACATGGCCTGGATAATAATATAAATTTGTGGTCTCCACTTACTTTGTAAGTGCTGTAGGGTCTCACAAGATGAAACTGTAAGCTGCAGTATTTTGTGTCTGTGGGAGCTTATCTCATTTTGCTGGTTCCTGCTGTTCAGATTTTGGTTGCTTCCTGCTCATTTTACTGACACAAAATATTCAGGTTTGGCTTTCCATTAGTGCACATTTACCAGCAGCACTTCGGCACAATCCCCTTCCCTTCCTCCTCCCCAGGTATTTTGGCCTTGAAGAACTTCTAAGTGAGGGGTAAGCACAAGTTTCTGTTTGTGTTATCTTACCTTGGAAAGCAAAAATATTTCACAGAGCACTCCAGCTCAGCCAGCAGCAGAAAAGGAAGCAGGGTATCCTCTCCACATCAGCACAGGTCAGCACAGAGATGCTTGTTGTCTTCCTGCCTTCTTTAAAAAGTAAATACTCTCACAAGTTTAAATTGCAGGGTTTTTTTCTTTAACAAGTCTTTAAGCATTTAGGATCACCAAGATCCTGTTCCTGTGACCCCAAGTTGCTATTAGAATACAAATATTTTCAAAACACAAATGCAGCACCACAGTTCTGATAATAATGTGTGCACCAATGCCCAGCCCCAGGTACAGCCCAGATTCTGTGTCTGACTCCTGGGTGGCAATGGTCAACCAATTAATAGAAACACAGGATTTTTTTTTTTTTTCATCTTGCCATATTTGCTAATACTTTATTCGTAATGAAATATTCAGATTATGGACAAACTGGCTCACTTTTTCCCTCAGAGCAGTTACAACTTCATAGTGTGAGGAAGAGGAGGGGTAGGCTCTGATCTCTTCCCTTGATGACCAGTGGTAGGACCTGAGGGGACAGCCCGAATCTGAGTCGGGGGGAGGTTTAGGTTGGATGTTAGGAACAGATTCTTCATCCAGAGGGAGGTCAGACACTGGAACAGGCTGCCCAGAGAGGTGGTCACAGCACTAAGAGTTCAGGACGCATTTGGACAACACCCTCAGACACACAATGTGACTTTTGGGCTGTTCTGTGCAGGGCCAGGAGTTGGACTTTGATGATTTCAGACTCCTTTCCAACTCCAACTATTCTGTGATTTCCAGCTGGTTCCTTTTTGTGTTTGTGTTTTGTTTTGTGCTGTTTTTATTCACTCCCCACACAGCTTGCCTCAAACAGCCATTCACAAAATCAGAATTATCTGTATGAGAACTGTTCCTTTGCTGGGGGTCCATCCCCAGAGGCACCCAAGATGTTTCTGTGCTGCTGCACTGGGAATAAATGGGTTTAAGGGATAGGACAAGTTTGTCAGGTCAAAAAGAAACCAGAAAGGTCAGTATTTGGGGAGAAACAACTGAAAAAGAATCTCTAAAGGACAACCTGTGTTGTGTAGCTGCCCCATACATGTATGTAGAAGACATTTGGTATATACCAGATCATTTAAAAATGCTCAGTGAGTTTGGCCTTGATTTCAGAAATAGAACCACTGTACTGAAGAGTGAACAAAGGTTTGATAGAAGTGTTGTATTCACTGGAGTTTTTTGAAATGCACCCTGTAAATCTACAGCTGAACATGTCTCCTCTTCCTACAGTAGGTCCAAACTCCCACCTGTACAAACCACAAAAGATATGACAGAAGAACAATGTGTTAATTTTGACAGAAGTGTCAAATTTGACTTAATTTTTTTTCATTTGCCATATAACGCCACTGAAAGGAAGCACAGAGGAAACACTTTAGAATTGCTCTTCAGAAACCAGTTCTTCTGGCAAATCGAGAGACTTTTTTTCAAACAGTTATTTGGTATTTTTAGTTTCTGTTGTAATATCCATTTTTGTAGTTGCCTTTTTTTCTTTTTTGTACCAGAAGGAATAATAGTATCTTTAAGGGAAAAATTTGATTTCTGAGGCTAATCTTGGTTCTTAGAACTAATCTTATCCACTTTCTATTACTTTTTGTTTGTTTATAACAAGAAGTCTTCTCATGCAAAGCAAATGTTTATGAAAATGTGTAAATATTTCCTTTGGAAATGGAGGCTTTTAAGCCAATTTCAGTGAAATTGTGTTTGCACTGATGTATCAGAACAGAAATAGCATACTGCATGTCTTGCTTAGACTGGGATATAAAACTGCACTTTGGGGCAGCCTTGCTAATTTAATTGTTTCACTTCTGCGCAGCGTCCCTTTAATTTTTTTCTTGATTTTTTTCAAATTATTCTGGAAGATGTCTTAGTGTAGATCCCATTCTAATGAATGTTCAATTTGCACATTTTGCATAATATCTTTTTTTTTTTAATTGGAGTCTGAAAACAAGAGAAGTGTCAGGCAAAATGCAGAAAGGATCCCTTCAGCTGCAATTCCAGAACTCCATTGGACAGGAAAAAGCAGTTTTGGGGTGTTCTTCATATGTGTACAGGTACATGGTAGGAGTTCAGTCCAAGGACTCCTTCCTCATACCTCATTTAGTTCTCATAAGTGTGTTAGTGAAGCACAGCTGCATTCTTTCAGCTAGTTTTAACATGGAACACTATAAACCAATATGTATTTATGATACCTCTTTCCTGACATTACAAATTTATTATATTTCCTAAATCTATCTATAATAAAACACGATAGATTATTATTGTGTCCTACAATAATAAGACAAGTTGAGTAAATTTAAGAGAGACAATTTAAGACAGACATCCAAATTAAAAACAGTCCTGTGCTTTTGACTTAGAAATCTGGCTTTGATTTAATTAAAAAAATAAAATAAAATTTTTATGAGAATGCAGGGAATCTTGGCTGCCTGCAGCCGTGTCCATCTCCATCTGATATTGTTCCTGTTAATTGCTTGGCCCGCCTTGGTAGGACAGAGTTGCCAAGCCATTAGAGCTCCATACTTAGCTTAATGAAGAGAGGGGCATCATTTGCAACTGGAAGAGCCATCCCAGGGAGGTCCTCAAAGCCCTCTGGAGCACTGAGTTCACCTGGTGGCTTTGCTGTGCCAAATGGGGGAAGTGGGCATGGAAAACAGGATTTCTCCCAGCCAGAAAGGCCCAGCTCCACTGTCAGCTGGCAGTTTGGGCCTCTTGTGCTCCATCGAACAGGAAAACACTGCCTCATCATGGCTAGAGAGGAAAAATTAAACCCCCCAAGAAAGACAGAGGTTGTGACCGCACTCTGAGGAATTGGCTGATACTGACACAGGTGGAGGAGAACAAATGTTCTTGAGTCTAGGTGGTGCCATGAACAGCTGGAATTCCTGTGTGGAAGGTCTGTCTCCTCCTACTGTGCTGGGATGTGGCTCCTTTCATCGTGGCCAAGGTTTTCTGAGCAAAGTATCTTTTTCCTGACCAGAGTATCTTTTTCCTGAGCACAACTGGAAAACACTTCTGCTGCAGCGCTTTGCATCAGGTCACCACCAGATCCTGGCAGCAGCCCAAGATGATGTGTGCTTAGAAACCACATGACTCAGTTCTCAATAGATGCCTGACAGGTGCTGCAGGCAAATGTTGCTTTAGCTACCAAAAATTGCATTTGAAGGAGTCTCTGGCCTGAGGGATATGTAAGCCTGTGCATCGACATATTTCAGTTCGGTATGGAGCAGATGCATTGCTTAGGACATTTTATGTCCTATTCCATTATATATTTGTCCATTTATATTAACTCTTGGAAATTTTAGAAATGGGAGAACATCGTGTGTTTCTTGGTGTAATATGTGAATCCTGGAGTGAATATGTGACACAAGTTTTATTTCTTTTTGTGCCTATCCTCTCTGCTGACCTCCTTGTGTCTGATTCCCACCTTCTACCAGTAACTGTCTTGCAAACATTTCCTCTTCTAAGAACAATACCTTTTTCCCGCTCTTTCTGCCTGGTGGCCTTTACGCAGCTGAATCTCTGCTGGAGCTTTGAGCCAGTTCTGGCGTACTGGTGTCCTCCTGGATGAAGAAGCAACATCATCCAGGAAATACCAACAGGGATCAAGAGTAGCTTGTCAAGCAGAGAAATACCATCTAGAGGTGAAGGGAAGTTTCTAGCTAGGTTCTTTTCCACAGTGATCACACACCTAATGACCACATTAGTAATTTCTTTATGGATTTTGGCAACAACATACAAATTTCAAATGTTTGCCTGGAATTTTAAGAGTTAATAGAACATTCTGGACTTCATCGGAAATATGGAGGAAACCTTAGGTAAGCAGTTGCATTGCAAAAAGACATGACCACTGAGAGTGTTTTTTGACTTCACTCATCTCACATTCTTTACAGAAACATAGAATCATAGAGTCATAGAGTGATCTGTGGTGGAAAAGACCTGTGAGATCGTCAAGAAAAACCATAAACCTAGCACTGCCAAGCCCACCAATAAACTATGCCCTTAAGTGTCATATCTGCACATCTCCGAAACACCTTCAGGGATGGTGATTCCACCAACTCACCTAGGCAACCTGTTCAAACAACACTTTCAGTGACTAATGTTTTTTAGCAATCAGTGCAGCTTGATGCAGTTTCTTGTCCTATCACTAATTACCTGGGAGAAGAGACCAACACCCCCTTGCTACAACCTCCTTTCAGTAGCAATAGAGAGGGGTAAGGTCACATCCTACAACGGCTAGATCCTATTCCCCTTACATGGAATAGCCTCCCGAATGAAAGAAACATAGTATTACAAAGATACCATGGCAATGGCATAATACAGTAATGATTAAATTGTGCCTTTATAAGAAGGTGACATTATTACATTTGAACCAAGAGAAATAAGGCTTTGACATACCCCACAGAATGAACAACATGTGGACTCTGTTCCACCTGGTCTAGTGCTCAGCCAGCTGGAAACAAGAGGGTGAAGAAAGATCCTTTTTGACTTACATGCAACTTTCATCTTACATCTAGGGCTTCCTAGCAGTAAACACAAATGAAAGTAAAATACCTGCATAGACAACAATGTTCTCAAGACCCTCTCGAGAACACCCAGTCCAACCCTCTTCTCAAGCAGGCTTAGACAAAGTAGGTTGCTTAGGGTTGTGTCCATTCAGGTTTGAGCATCCCCAGAACCATTAAGGAGGTGTTAATACAATTGAACAGCTGCTACAACCAAAAAGCAATTACTGGTGCAGCAGGACATGGTTTGTTTAACAAGGGCCTTCCCTCTTTCCTGATGACTGCTGGAACAGAAGAAGGATTTAGGAGGAGCAGGAGAAATACGATTGGACTCCTTAAACAATTACAAACTTCTTTATCCCTTGTGGGGTCCGCACATATGGGGAACCTGGTGATGGAGCAAGTTCTCAGAAAAGATTTAGGTAAACGTTAAGTGTCATGGTAAGTGACCAGTGCAAAACCTTCTCCCCAGATATCCCAGCTGGAATTCAACCACGAATCTCATACCAAGCACTGCAACATTTGGTGTGGAGGAGCAGATGTCCAATACTGCTCCAAAAGCAGCACATGAGGCAGCACTTACTATTGGATTTGTAACTTTGTATTTTTTGCTTGGGGAGCTGTGAATATGTATTTTCTGTTATTAAAGATAACAAATATCTCTTAATATTAAATTTTGGTCTTTGCATTCTTAACAACTGCATGCATTTAAATATGCACATAATAACACTTAACTTATTCTGAATTTACTTCATCACTAAAATATTTGTATTCCAAACCTGGGATATTTTACAGGTTCTTAGATTACCTTTGCAGACAGCTTGTCAGTGAGTGGGGGTTACTTATGTGGCCTGGTGAGATGTTTCTGACAATCTGTTGCCAAAGTATCTGTCTATCATGAAGTTTATCAGTAGACTTCATTTATTAAAGAAAGAATTAGCAGCTAGCTTTGTTTTTCTTTTCTGCGTAAGGAATGAAACAAATTGCCAGTTGTCATATTTTGTTGTTGTGTTTTTCCCCTGTGTATTTGTGGTGGTTTATTTTTGGGTTTTTTTCACTGCAGTACTTGCAGTTTGATGTGAATTACCCAAAGGAATAAATTCCTTTTTCAGTGATAAGGATTAAAAGACAGCACCAAGGTATTACTATAGTCAGACAACATTCCAATGTCCTATATTAAGCATTCCCTGAAAGTAAAGATTTGCATGTTCCACATTAATTATCTCACCTCTAATTGTACCCCCTTGCCATAATACCCAAATGAAAGTGCTATTTATATTAATAAAGCATTGCACTCCCAAGAACAACCTATCACACTGGTCTTCACTTTAATATAAACCCTCTAAAATGAAAAAGGGGGAAAGGGAGCTCTACCCCCAGCAAAAAGAGAGCAAGAGTGTCTGGCACATGTGTGTGTGACAGCACATCCACAATCACATCTGACTGCAGACTGAGGGGCAGATCACACCTCAGACAACCTCTTTTCCTCCCTCAGGGATATTAATTCTCTTTATCCACTCAATTAGCATTGAGTGTAAAATTAACACTGTTTCTGAGAATATTAGTGATCAGAATTCTAGTAATGCTCATATCAATGTTAATCTGACTGCATTTTCCATGACAATTAATGAGGTAGTAGAGTTCTGTTGTAAGAGTCCTGTGACATCCCTATTTGTGAGATCCTTGTCCTCTTCACCTGTACAGGAGACTGTTAAAAAAGCCCAGACTATTGAACTTTAGAGGGAGAAATGTATTTTTTGCCTTTTCTCAGTGGGTTTACTGTAATAATTGACACTTATCAGTAGTATTTAGTCACGGTGTGGAGTTGATGCAGAGTGACTTATCTGAAACATCTTAACCTATCTCTTTAAAATAACTCTGTCACATGTTCATAAACAAAAATAGAGGTCAGATAATGTTATTTGTCAGGTCTTACTATGCCCTGGCTTTTATTCAAGAGTGTAGAAAGACCAATCTTAATAAGAGACCAGCACTGCTGCATTTGAATTACATGCTTTTTGTCCTTCTCTTATTTGAAAATCTTGCCTGCTTAATTTGGCAATAAATTAAGCGCTGCTGCTAAAACTAAATTTTCATTGAGACTGAAGGAGCAGTGTCCCTGCTAAGGAGAAATTATTGCAGTGGAGAGGTCTGGTTCATTCATCCTCACCTTAATTGAGCTGTACGACTCTGGATTTAGATTGCAACCAGTCTCTTCCTGGCAAAAATCAGTCTCAACAAACAATGTGAATTTAGGATGTTACAAAAAGATGGTTTTATCTGCATATTTCCATTTTCCCCTGCTCCTTGCCTCCCACATGGAGCCCTTTCCTCCTGGGCTGACATGCCTTACCCATGCTGCCCTCTCTTCTGTGGTCCTCCTGTATAAAGTCTGTGGCCAGGTTCAAAAGGAAAAAAGATATTTATATTAAATATATATATACGTATCTCCATCTATAAAATGAGATCTGTGTATAATATATCAAGCAATTTTTAATACGCAGAATTAATTTTTTAACAGGAAAGTGAAATTATCTAATAATATACTTTACTAAAGCTGTTCCATGGAAGTGAGCGTGGTTAAGAAAGAGCAGTTTTCATCCTGTAAATTATATTTCTAAATTAAATTTTAATAACACAGTAATGCTGTCATTCATGTTTCCTATATTTTAATAAGTAAATTGGCTACCTTTCAAATCTTGTGTAAAAGTGGATTTCTGTCCTATGACAAAATTGAAAGTAGTGCTTTTCCTAAATTATTCAGTTACAGAAATTAAGGGGAAAATCCTAAGAAATTTAATTTTGTCTCCACATTTAACCTTCCCATTTGTGTTTATAAAGGTTTTTCTCTGGTTCTTGTTTCTAAATAAGAATGTTCTCCTGGTGAAAATTTGTTACCACTAAGCCCATATGAGCAGACATTTATTGACACTGTGAAAGTAAACCTAGTCCCTCCAAAAGAGAGTTAGGTTACACATTTTAATAAATCTGTTTATCTTTGTGTTTCTGTCCAAGCCAGTAAACAACCCGAATAGCTCTCTTTTATGGGCTGTAATGATTCGAGTGCAAGAGCCTGACAATTATTTCATTAATTCCTTTGAATATTAATGCATGTGGTTGCCAAGATATTTATGGACTGGTGAAGTTCACTCATCTTTTGGAGCTCACTCCTCTTGGAAACGCCTTCTCTCTTTCAGATCAGTGCCTTCTCCTGAAAAATACACATATTTGTGGTTTATTTTGCTTTTTGCCACATGGCATGAAAAGCCACGGTTTTTCCTGTCTACTTGCTTTTTAAAACAGGATTCCTGTGGATTGGAATGTTTTATGTTTTATGTTTAACTGCATTTAGGAGGGCAAGCACAGCACCACAATGGAGGGATGTTTCCTGGTGTGGGACACTGCTGTATTACCCCAGTTTCAGGGATAATTCAGAGGAATTATGGACAACCACAACTTCCTGAAGCCCCCATCCATCCCAGTATGGGGAGTGTGAGGCACAGCTCCTGGTCCCCTGAAGAGAAATATCAACAGGGGCAGAGTTGGTATTAAACTGTATTCAGCCACTGTTAAATTCTCTTCAGTTCCCACTTATGTCAAACAGGCTTTCCACTGAGGAGCTCTTATTTGGGAAGAATTAACTTCTAAAAACAGAGCCCTGTGTTGATGTAAAAAAAAATCATCAGGATATCATTCCCAGGAGCAAACCTCACTGCAAACCCTGACTTCCACAGCACTTCCACAGTGTTTGGTCCTAAACAAAAACAAGAACTTCAGTTATTTGTATAAATGGGTAGGAACACTATATAAAACTGTAATTCTTTGAACCTTTGTCAAAAAAATAAAATAAAATAATAAAAATAAAAAATCCCTCCAAAATCATGTAGGTGGAAGAATTTGCACCTTGTGGGTGAGCTGTGAAGAGAAATTCAAGAATGAACTGTTCCCTTAAACATGAAGTGTTTGCTGTTTATTAATGCTACTGTGGTGCAGTCCCAGTCTGAAAATACATCCTGTAAACACCACAGAGGTCCTTTGGAAACCAGCAAAGCTTTGGGAAGGCTCTGAAACAGAGATTTCTTCCCCATGGCATTCAAAAAGAAGAAAGTGGGGCAGAAGAAAACTCTCAGCTGTTCAAAGAGAGACTACATACAGTTCCAAACAAATCTGGCTAATTCTAAAGAAAAGCGTCTAAACAAAGTCTAAAGAAAAATAATGATAGAAAAGTATTCAATGGAAATTGTGTCACAGGAATGTGTGCAATTATTTGGGTATTACAGAGCAAAGGTTAAACTTCTGCTGGCAGGAGGGTGTAGAAAGGTAAGACCAGATCAGCAGTTTCATTTGTTAATTTCTATTAGCTGATTTTCCAAAGTGCAGACTGATTGGGGAGATTGCAACAGTCTAATCATTTGCTACTTGGATCTGTAAGTTGCATAGCTGCCAATAAATATTGCATTTCCTCAATTGTTCCTTGTCTTAGAAATCCTCCCATTGGTAAATTCTTTTGGAAGGGGAGTTCAGATTGTCAAGAGTCTTGGAGCAGCAGCTCTGAATCAGCCATAGGAAAGAGGTGGGGGATTTTTTTAGTCTGTTTTTGTCTTGTGTCCTAGGTTTGCAAACACAATTTATTTTCTCTGCCAGCTCACCCCTCGACCTTCTGCTGCGAATGACATTATAACACCAGTTCTGGTGACAGCTTGGGATGTGGATGTTTATCCACTGAAGCTCTGGACCAAACCCATCAATTCCCTGTGTCCAGAGGATAAAATGTGCCAGTGGGCAGCTCTGACTTTCAGCCTTTGCTGTCTGGGGTCAGAAGGGAACCGGGGACCTTTCCATGGATGATATCATGGCCTGTCAGAGAGCTCTCATTTAAAATACTCCTCTAAAATAGATCAAGATACATCCTAATCACTAACCAAAGAACAGCTTTAATGCCTAAAAAATGTGGAGGAAGTTACAGGCATCAGAGTAAATTGCAACTGATTTTGAGCAGTCATTAAAGAAAAAGTTCAGGGGCCATGACAGAAGGAGCCCTTGGGGCTGGGTGATACCTCATTAATTCAGTCTGTTCGGTCAGCTCTGGCCATGTGTATTGGCAATGGGTCCAAAATACCTCTTTAAACATTTACAGCTTTTTTATTTCTTTGCAGTTCTGTGCCACACTTAGCATGGGTTGCCATAGAGTTGTGTGTTTTGTTCAATCCTGTGTGGCACATGCTCAGGATGTGGTGAGCAGACATTTGGATATATACATGTATACAAAAGTGTAACAGTGGATGTACAGAGAGAGCATCTGGGGGTGGGTTTTGTATTTTCTGTTATAACACTGCTTGTATTACACTTTCCCCTCCTGCTTTTGCTGAGCCTTGCTAAGAGTAGACCCTGAGGCAAAATACCTACAGGTTTTCCAAATAACTCAAGAGGAATAACACAGACTAGTTTCTTCCATTCTCTTTCCTTACTCCCCTTATTCCTTCCTTGCAATTTTACTGCCTTTATTAAGGATAAACATTAATAAAACACTATTTTAATTCTTGATTAAAAAAAAAAAAAAAAAAAAAAAAAAAAAAAAACACACACAGAAAACAATTCCTTTTTGGAACAAAGACTTTGGGGAATGACCACAATGTGAAGAAAGATGTGAGAAGGAGTTTTTAATTCAATGCTAATTTTGGTTTTGAGGTTAGTGTCACGTGGTTTTGAGCAGATAAATGCAGCTGATGCACGGCAGAGCTGTCTTAGTTTACCGTGGTGCAATACAGCACTTTTCACTATTTCATTCATGTACCAGTGCTTACCTTCAGGGAAGTAAATCCTTGGTGCTTGCTGGCATTCCAGGTAATCAGTGAAAGAAAATGGTAGAGATCCCAAAATGACTTCTTTCTGTCATTGTTCACCTAGCAAGGTTAGATCTTTCTCTTAAAACACAGACTGTTTTCAAGAGTTTGTTGTGGCAAAGAGTTCTTGGAGACTTTTATTCTCTAAAAATAGAAACTCTTATTTATAAGAATTAAGCTATCATGCATCAAAGAAAATTGTTATACCAAACATAACCATTTTTTGCAGATAAAAATAAAATGCTTTACAGTTACAGGTTCACTTGCTTTATTCATATATCTAAATCTTCCCAAAGATGTGTGCATTTTCAGTAGCCTTTTTATGCTTTAATTTACAGCTTATTCCACTGTGCCTTTGTTTGAAAAACCCATGCAATGTCCTAAAAATATGGGTTTGTGGCATTAAAATAGTAAAAAATTAAAATTAAAGGTTTGTGATTCCTCTTTCTACCTGTTTGAGGTAGAAAGAGAAAAAACTTGAGAGCAGTGAGAAAAAAATAATCTCCAGAAAGTGCACACCTGACTGAGGGAATTGGCTGCACAGGCAATACACTTACAAAATGGCTTGGACTTAATAAAGTTGGACTGGCTCTCCACTGGTTCTTGGGGGAAGAAAGTTTGGTGAGTGAAGCTGTTATCTGTGGAAGGATATTTTTCATTTAATAAGTAATTCACTGTAATTAAAATAAAAATGAAATGGCTTTCACTGTACTATCTTCAGAGTGTTTACCAAACCAATATCCTAACTACATAAAGGCAGAGGTAATTTTTCATCCATAAGCTTTTTATGGAAATACATCTATTATTTCCCAAAGCAGAAAATGATACATTTTATTTAAATTAGATTTTCTAAACAAGAGGATTTTTTGGTAATAATTGTTTTTTTTACAGCACATAATTTATTGACACTGGGAACAGGTGAGTAAAATGTTTTCTGTTGAGGAGGAACCTTTGACACAACTTAAGATCACCCATATTGCCAATATATTTTTCATAATTTTATACAGATGAATCTTCACATGGAGCTTTCACAGGACAAGAAAGAACAACACTGGCTGGCTCTATTTGTGTTTATCAGTCTATTCCATGTTTACAGAGCAGTTTATTTTATGTTCTGCTTTAAAAATAAAATAAAATAATCAATGTGGGCTGTTTTGAAAACAAGGGAACTGTAATTAAAGGCATTGATGGATAGTTACATTAGCAGCTCTTCAGCAGCTAATCTGGGCCCATCTGTTCTGCAGTGGTCTGAAAAGGTTAACAGCATATGGATGCTTCCTCCTGCCACAGCCTGCAGCACAGCCCTGCCAGGATGTGGAATGGGGCACAGGGCAAAAGCACTTTGTGCTCCAGCTCAGTCCCTGCTGCCAAAAGTGGTCACACAGGATACAGCTTTGCCAGGCAGGCACAGCATTGACTGGTGTAAGTATGATTGTTTTTACTTTTTTTTGGCAGTATGTATCAAGAAGACTGAATCAGCAAGTGGGAGTTTATGGAGCTCAGAGGCAGATAACAGGAGTTGTTGAGGTTTGGGGCTTTTTGTTGGTGAGAACTGTTGGTTAAAGAGAAAAATCAAAAAAGGAAAAGTTTCAACAAACCACCAGAAAACACTGAATATCCTCAGAAAAACTCTGAAGCTGATTAATGAAGAATGCATTGTTTATCTTCTATGCAAAATTTGATTTTTTAAAATCATGCCATGAATAATCAATGTTCAGTACATTCTCATAGAAGGAGCAGCTCTGGGGCAGAGCTGTTGTGCTTGTGGGGGTCTGGCACAATGAGCTGTGCTTCCCAGTTAGGCCATGCCCAGCTGTCACTGGGAGGTGCCAGTGCCAGGGCTGTACCTGTGCCCAGGTGTGGGGCTGCTGGGACACTGGCCCCTCACTGGGCTTGCTGCAGAAGAAATGTGTTATAAATGCCAGGACAATTTTCCAATTATAATTAATAATTTAGTTTATTAGTGCAAATCAAATCATAAATTTAGAATTAGAATAAAATGGATTAAATGAATTTAGGTAATGCAACCGAATCACAGAATTACAAGACAAAGAGTTTAGGCAGCAAAATCAAATTACAAGAATTAAAGACAAAAGTAACGAAGCCGAATCACAGAATTTAGGTAAAAACCCCCANTACATTCTACATTTTAACTCTATACACACATATACAATATATTACAGTTTCCATTTCATAATTATCTATAAGAACATAAATTAATCATTTCCCATTTTTCACAAAATGGCTCTGTGAGTTACCTTCTTTCTTTGTTGCTTTGTCTCTTTATCATCAGCATGGTTTTCATCACAGGGGTGAGAAAAGAACCATGGAAGAGGTAATAGTTCTGTCCTTTTATATATATATACATATATATATATATATAATACAGTTCTTTAATGGTATAGCTATTAAATGATAGTTAATAGTTCACAAACTCTTCAGAGTAAAATTAAACTGTTTGGTTGTTTCAAATGTCATGGGGAAAGGTTTCTCACTCCTGTGAGTATCTGGGTTGTGGCTTAGACGTGAGGGAGAAGGTAAACTGCAGTAAAAGCAGGAAAACTGAAAATGCATTGAAGGGATAATTGTGGAGTCATCACCCCTGTTATTGATTTCCTCACAGCAGAGAAAGCTTTGTAGCACATGAGAGCCCGGCTCTTCATTCTCCCACCTTGAAGAAAAGTGCTTGCAGAAGAGCATTTGGTTATTGCTCTCAACTGGGTAAAATACTTGAGGGCTTTGTTTGGCTGAGTTTCTCTATTTGACTCTAATATAGGCAGATTCACTGAAAGGGGAGAAATTGTTTAAGAAGCTGGAGAGGTGAACAGTGCTGCAGTGGCTATGCTTTTATCAGCCTGTGAGAGCCAGTTAAAATGTCTCAGGAATATTCTGCAGTGTCCTGTAGGACTCCTCATGCTCTGCAGTAAAAGCATGGACCTGTCACAGCATTTGTACACTGGAGTTAATCAATCTCCATCACTTCTGGAGGCTAGAATGGGACTCAGGCTGCATTTCAGGGATGTAAGGACTGCTGTGCCTGCTCAGCTCTCTCTGAGGGACAAACCCAGCATGAGAACTCCTCTAGATATTCACATGCATAACCACAGGCTGAAGCAGAGTCAAAGACATTTAACAATGAATCATCAAAAACCTCCCTGAACAATACATTAAAAAAAAAAAAAAAAAAAAAACA